>VMOF01000024.1:64908382-65195222 GCA_011764245.1 Trialeurodes vaporariorum | reverse complement strand
CCCCCCTGAGGGTTTTTGTTCTTATTCTTTTTCCCTATGATTACGAGAAGTCATCGTGGATCCACCGGTGGATCTGTTCTTCTTCTTTTTACCTTTTTTTTCCCATCATGCAACGCTTCCCCCCTGATTGTTTTGTTCTTATTATTTACCCTATGATTACGAGGAGTCATCGGTGGAAGCACCGGTGGATCTGTTCTTCTTCTTTTTACATATTTTTTCCCATCATGGAACGCTTCCCCCCTGATGGTATTGTTCTTATTCTTTTTCCCTATGATTACGAGCAGTCATCGTGGATCCACCGAAGGATCTGTTCTTCTTCTTTTTACCTATTTTTTTCCCATTATGCAACGCTTCCCCCCTGATGGTTTTGTTCTTATTCCACCGGTGACCCCTCGTAATCATAGGGAAAAAGAGTAAGAACAAAATCATTAGGGAGGTAGCGTTCCATGATGGGGAAAAAGTAGGTAAAAAGAAGAAGAACAGATCCACCGGTGCTTCCACCGATGACTCCTCGTAATCATAGGGAAAAAGAATAAGAACAAAACCATCAGGGGGGAAGCGTTGCATGATGGGAAGAATTAGGTAAAAAGAAGAAGCACAGATCCACCGGTGGATCCACGATGACTCCTCGTAATCATGGGGAAAAAGAATAAGAACAAAACCATCAGGGGGGAAGCGTTGCATGATGGGAAAATAGTAGGTAAAAAGAAGAAGAACAGATCCAACGGTGCTTCCACCGATGACTCCTCGTAATGATAGGGGAAAAGAATAAGAACAAAACCATCAGGGGGGAAGCGTTGCTTGATGGGAAAAAAATAGGTAAAAAGAAGAAGAACAGATCCAATGGTGCTTCCACCGATGACTCCTCGTAATCATAGGGAAAAAGAATAAGAACAAAACCATCTCGACGATTCTATTTTTCTTGAAAAAGTAACGGTAGAATGGGGTGACTTTGGACAGTAGGATATCTCTTCACAGTACTAGCTACCATTCGACGCCTTAGAGAAAGAACTTTGGACAGTGTGGTGACTTTGGACAGTATGGGGGATGTTTTTTCTAAAGCTTGTGGTATCACTGTGAAGAGGTATCCTACACGGAGAAAAAAACTTCGGTCAGGGCAACTAATGGCTTCGGTACGCTTTTCTTCGGTTCAGGTAACTTAAGCTTCAGTTGAGCTTACTAAGCTCTTCGGTTCGGATTGCTAAAGCCAGGAAATCACGTTGGTCCTCATCACCGATGCACTTCGCTAGTACAAGATTTTCCGAACTTCGGAGTTGAGGACTGATATCTTCGGTACTGAAAACTAAAAAACTCCGGTTAATGCAGACTGAAAGCTCTCGGTAATGAGAACCTAACTTCAGTAAGTAAATCCGAAGGCTTCAGTAAAGAAGACCGAAAACTTTGGAACGCGCGTTTGTAACGGTCAACGGATTCAGTATGGCGGAAATTGAAGTTATAGAGGAGGTTCAATCGCGTGTGTTCGTGAACTTTAATCAAAATTAGGGCGGAAAATATCATTGAACTATCCAAAGTCACCCCATTCTATACGGTACTTTAATCACTAGATTTTCATCATGAATCAAAACTATTGCGAACAATTAGCGCCATGTATTGGCGAATTAGGACTAAATCGGTGAGGATGGATCCAGTGGCGGAGCGTGGGGTCAAAAAGTGGGGGGGGGGGCTTGAGATTTTTTTTTGTTTTTTGGTTTTTTTCTCTTCGAAAATTTGAAGTTGTATGGGGTATTCATATATTTAAGATATATGAATACCCCATACTTTTCGGTGCCATCTTGAGGACTGCTGCTGGAAGTATGGGGTGGAGATTGTGATTCGCCTTCACTTCTTTTCCGCTTTTTACTTACTATCCAACGGTACATTTCTTATGTGAAATTTTGTACTAACAAATTAAGTATAGACAATAGGACAATAAGTAGATTTTATCTGAAAATTTTGATTTTTGGAAAAAAAATACTTGTTCCACTAAAAATTTTCAAAACAATGCAATGTATAGGTTAGAATTCAAATTGGGAATAAAAAAATCTGTAACTATGACAACGAAGAAGTGAGGAAATTTCGCAGGATTGTTGCAGATGTTCAAATTTTGTTTCGGTTTTTTTTTTTTTTTTTTTTTTTGCTTCTCCCAAAAAAGTGGGGGGGGCTTAAGCCCCAAAAGCCCCATACACGCTACGCCACTGGATGGACCCAAGTTTAACGGGTGGGGGGGGGTGATAACGTTCCATGATGGTTAGTTTTCTATCCTGCCTATAGAAGAAATTACACGAAACACTAGGGAAAAAACAAAATTAGACAAAATTACAGAATCAATAGCTTATGAAGATTTCGTTTTTTACCTGATGTACTATGATAAACAAAGAAGGTTACGTGAGCTTGTGTACTCCCTCTGGTCTTTGTGCAGTGTTGCATACCGAGCACCTTTGTCCTATAAACACCGGCATAGCTTTGTTTGTGTGCCCGGCATTCTAGTTCGTTGGGACGGTCCGAAACAATTTTGGTTCTTGGTTACGTATATGCACTGAAATTTCTTCTCGGCGTCAAAAAAAAGAAAGAAAGAAAGAAAAAAAAGCATGGAACCATGTATAACCGTTACAAAAAAGCATCGGTACCAGACTGTACATAGTTTATTGTTGTTTAACACCTATGAGAATTTGAGAAGAGTCCTGGGTCCAATTAGAGACTGCCCTTTAAGTTAAAATTACGGATGCGCGGTCTCTATCAGTCTCAATCAATATGTTGACTGACCTATGTAAACTGTACGTGTGCGGTCTGGGTGGTTGCGGAGAAATTAAATACGTATGTCTTGTACGGTTTGAAATACCGCGGACTTTAGAATAATGAAAGCAGATATCAAACCCAAGGTTCTCTCGAGGAGGTGGAGGATATCCGGCAAAGGATTTGTAGATTATTCCTTTGATTCCCTCTCTAGGAAATGATCTATATAGGGGAAAATAGGGGGGGGGATAAGTGAATAAGCAACCTATACAAACTGAAATATTTTCCTTTTAAGGCATGCATATATCTTGATTTTTCCACGTTCACAGTTCTTTTTCAATATTCAACTACCTTCTACAAGACACAACTAACGCTATCCAATTCAAATCCGCCAATACCGAAACTCGGAATTTGCCGCAATGCGGCCGATGGGTCTAAAGCAGAGATTACTAAGCCTAAGAGATATGGCACTTCCTATCTCCGCCGTGTTAAAAAACCGTAGGCCGGGCTCCGTAAAAAACGCCTGCAGAATGGCCGTGATACAACGTGCAGTACGCTGGTGACCGTACACATTGTTGTTATTCATGTTGTTGGAAATGAGGTTAGATTCTCTGCGGCATCTAAATGTTTGTCATTTAATGGCCGATGGGACGATTAAAGTGACTTAGATTTTCAAATTCACGTACAAAATATACTCAGAGCTCATTAAACTTTCCCAAACACTTTATTAATCTTATTAATTTAGTTAGTGGCGTTGCTGTCAAATCTCATTCAAACAACAACAGTAGTAACAATGTTTACGGTCACCAGCGTACGCCACATTGCATACTTCGTAGGAGTCGAACAACACTTTTGAATCGTTATGCCATATCTCTTTAGGCTTAGTAATCTCTGGTCTAAAGTCTTGATTAATTCATAGATGCGCCTTCATTTTTTAGGGTAGACTAAAACGGTACAGTCGCGTACGAATATTTAGCTACCTTCCGCAACATGCACATTGCACGTCTTCCATGCCGCCTTACTTTGGGATAGGACTTTTAACACGTACTGTACCCTCTCTACCGCTATAGATCGTTTAAAAAACCACAATTTTTTTTTTTTTTTTTTTTTTTTTTTTTTTTTTTTTTTTTTTTTTTTTTTTTTTTTTACCATAAAACAGACTACAGTCATCACTCACAATCACACAGGGGAAAAAAAAAAATGTTTTTGATAATTTTTTTTTTTACTATTATTATATGACGCAGTAAGACGTACGTACCTATTTTTAAACTAAAATTGATTGTTTTTAAAGTAAAAATAATTGTTTTTAAATTAAAAATAACTATTTAAATTGAAAATAATTGTTTTTAAATTGACAACTCGGTATTTTGATCAAATGAAAGTTTTTTTTTAATTTAACAAAACTTAGTTTCAATTTTAAAATACGTCTTTTTTTCATATAATTCAAAAATATTTCTTTTTAAATTCATGACAATATTTTTTTCTTTTTTTTGTGCAGATGAGCTCCATGAAACGTCATAGAACGGATCAAATTCACCACAATATCGGTGGATCGGTTCATTATGATACACCCGATCATTGATTCATTCTCAAAAATACGCTTAAAAAGCGTTGCGCGCTTCCTCAGCGCCACGCGGCCGGCCGCGCTGCCTGGCAGTGCAGCAACGCAACTGATCAGTGATCAGTTATCTGCTTCTCTGACTCGTGGCGGCTCGGATCGAATCTCGCGGCTTGATGGTTGAATCTTGATGCTCAACAGTAAACGAAACGGAGGCTGAACCAGTGTTGCCAGATCATGCGACTTTTTCTATGTGTTCTTATCACAGCTGCCGTTTTGCGTATAATGGGTCTGTTGCAAACTTTTGCTACAACGATAAAGAGTGTTTCATCGTATGTAAAATCGCCCAAAAAGTCCATTGGTGGCATCAGAAAGACATGAAATGCGATAATAAACTCACAAGAGACGTTTAATGAAATCCAAGATGGCGGTAAAATATCGAGCAATCTGTATGCATGCATCTTTAACATCCAAGGATTGCCAACGTTGACAATCTCACAGCTTCAAAGGTTATGTGTTTATTTACTTTATGATTTGGTGTGATCGATTTCTAAGGTTGGCTATCCTTGGATGTTCGTGGTGTATGCATACAGGTTGCTCGATATTTTACCGCCATCTTAGATTTCATTAAACGTCTCTTGTGAGTTTATTATCGCATTTCAAGACTTTCTGATGCCAGCAATAGACTATTCACGCGATTTTACATGGGATCGAACACTCTATAGCGCTGTAGCAAAAGTTTGCAACAGACCCATTAATCGCATATTTTATTTCATCGACGATTCCACCGATTGAGAAAAGATTACACAGTTCAGTTCAGTGTATGACTGTACTGCACGAAAATACTCTGATCTGTAATATTATCTCAATCGGTGGAAACATCGTTAGTTAATTAAAATATCTGCAATCTTTTTAGAGTCATCGATGACTCCATCGGTTGAGAAAAGATTACAGACGCGAGTATTTTCGTGCATTACGCAGTCATACACTGAACTGAACTGTGTAATCTTTTCTCAACCGATAAATGGTAAGTTCATCAATGAATATAGAGCTCTTGCACGGTTTTGGGTGATTATTTGGTCCCCGGCCTTTCCCTGAGTGGGTGATGTTCCACGGTCAAACATCGGATAGTTAACTATTCGTGCACGAAAGTAATGGATTTGCCTATCCGTAAAATTGAAGGCGCACGCCTCGCCCGTAAAAGTAGTTGCCCAGCTTCACTTTTGGTGATTACATGGCAAAGTTCGGGATGTTTCAATCCGTTGTAAGGTGAGGTGCCACTGGTCATTTTCCGTACAACTTACTTGTCGTATATTTGGTCGAATTGAATGGGTTAACGCAGATAATTGTGCTAATGGAGCTCTTGCACGGTCTTGCTGTAGGCAAATGGAGTATCAGTTCCAATGTATAAAATGCTGCAAAAGTAACGATGAGACCATTAAAAAAGTGTAAAACTTACTCCTCGCAGAGAGAACTTAACTAGAAATTTCGGGTGACCACCCTTGCATGTACGCATCAACCTCGGATTTGTACCCCAAACAAAACCTAACAAAAGAACATAACCTACGAATTTGAACAATGAGATTGATGGATTTGCTTTCAAATAGTAAATTTGAAGGAATTAAAGGTCCATTTATACACATTTTGTCACTAGTAGCACGGTGATAACTACAGAAAAGTTCTACGTTGCGTAATAAACGAGGAAGACTGCAATTAATTTCATGTCCTGTTCTTTTGTTTGAGGTCCGAATCCGAGGTTGGTGCATACATGCAAGGGTGGTCACCCGAAATTTCAAGTAAGGTTTTCTCTGCGATGAGTGAGTTTTAGACTTTTTTAAGGGTTTCATCGTTATTTTCGTAGCATTTTACATCTGAATTGATTGGCCATTTGTCTACAGCAAAACCTTGCAAGAACTATATATTGATTAAAATAACTGCGCAATCTTTTTAAAGTCATCTGTGGCTCCATATCAATTGAGAAAAAATTACAGATGCGAGTATTTTCGTGCATGAACTTTCATACACTGAACTGAACTGTGTAATGTTTTCTCAACCGGTGGAGTCATCGATGACTTTATAAAACTGGTGGATATTTTAATGAACAAACGAAGTTTCCACCGATTGAGAAAAGGTTACAGATCAGAATATTTTCGTGCATTACAGTCATACACTGAACTGAACTGTGTAATCTTTTCTCAACCGGTGGATTCATCAATGAATTGAAAGATACCATAAATTATATATACGCAAAACGGTAGCTCTGGTTCTTATGGGGGGAAAAAACCGCAATATATCTGGCAACACTGGGCTGAACCAAGCCTACGAGACGCGAGAGTCAAAAACCTCATGCTCGCGGCTCAGCTGTCGCGTCGCGTCTCGTTCGCGTCAGTTGTAGACCGTCTCGATGAAAACGAAATACACATCGCGCTCAGTTTCACACTACACGCGCACTCATACACGCGCGCACGCACCGCTCGCTCGTTCCACGCATCGTCTCTCTCTCTCTCACACACACTCACACACATACAAATATACAAACACTAGAAGAGCCGGCTTGGCTATCCGCAGCGAATCTAGTCAAAACGCGTCGGTGTTATTTGTGAGTGATAAGTGATAAGTCATATCAACGCTTTTTTAGAACCCCCTAGTCATTGTTTACCTCTACGCCAATTTTATTTACTCCGCGACGTACGTTATCACAACGGTTTTCGCCGCGCTTTGTGTTACACGTTTTAGTTTTTCCGCCACCCCCACTTGGATTTAATCGTGGCTCCTCGTTTGTGCAGTGATCCAGCTGACGTGAGTTTGTTGTTTTTGGTGAGTTTTTTTCCCGTTCCTATACGAAATAATTTTTTTGATTGTTTTTACTATCCCTGAAAACAAAAACTGCTAAAATAACTATTTGCTAGAGGTGGTTTCAGAAGTTTATAGGCGCACCCAGACCGATAATCTCTGGAATTGTTCAACATTATTTCTCTTGCTTCAAAGTGAAAATGAATAAAAATGGATTTGCGAGCGTTGGCTTTTCATTAAGGAAAACTTTAAAATTAAAAGTTCAAAGTCGAAGACAAGTTTTGTTTAGTTTTGTAGAAATGAAAATTGAGTAGTCGCCAAAGATTATGGTCTAGGTGCGTCTACACTTCTGAAATAACGAGCTCTATAAGTAAAAAGTCTGGATAAAAATTAAAACTGTTCGTTATACCTTCTGAAATAGTTAAATAAAATGATTGACGCCCTGTGTTGATTTAACCATTTCAAATTGTAAAACTATAGCTGTTTTGGTTGTTATCCACACTTTTCACTAAACAAATAGTTGAATGTAGAACTTTTATTTCAGTGCAGTGTTGTTCTCTTGGCCAATTATCCAGGCACTTTATTTAGATAGGATCAGAAGTTAGTTTGAAAGGGTTTCCACGTGCGTATTTCAAGAGTTTTGAGGTGAACGAAATCAAAGCTCAGAGTGGGCTTTAATTTATACAAGTTAGAGCTCGACTTCTTCTTTACGTCATATCTTTGGTGACTTTATTATTATGAGTTAGTCAAAATTCTTTGAGCACGCTTTTAGGAGTAGGGGTGTGGATCTATCTAGAAGTAGGTAGCATTACGAGTGGACCGTCTTTTAAAGACTTTTTTCTTTAAATTTTGCTGCCTTTTGATGGGAAATTTTTAGAAAAAAATCTTTAAAGTCGAAAAAATGCTAATGTGATATTTTTGCACTCCGATTTTCATCGGAGTGGAGCGCTTAGGATTAAAATAATCTGCATTTTTTTTTTTCATTTCATATAGTTAAGGTGAATTTTAAGGCAGTTTTTTATAGGTAGGTGTATTTTTTCTCTTTGATGACTGGCCGGACCACTTTTTCTCGTTCAAGGATTCACAATCTGCATCTTCGCAAACGAGTACCTAATCAATTTATCAATCACACCAAATGAATGAATCGCGCTATAACAATACCATGAGCAATTGCCATCGTTACATTTGTGAGGTCATCATGCTGCAAAAAATGTCATACCTGATGCGTGGACTCCTAATTTTGCAATGCGAACGATGTAATTTTGAGTCACTCCTCGTATATAATTCTACAGAACACTCCTGTAGCAATTTTTGCAATACGTGGACGTTTTGTTAATTTAGCAGTTTCATTGTTTTTTTGTTTTTTTTTTCACGCCGTGTGAGATAGTTTGTGTCCGTGGAAAATAAAAAAAAGAAATTGAACCGAAATCACAAAATCAAAGCCCGATCTTAAAAAGAAAAAGAAAATATCGTACAAAATTAGAACTGCAAATTATGCATGTCGCAGCAAAAAAATCAATGTTTTCTTTCTCTCCTTCTCCCCTTTTTTGGGTACATTTTGATTTGGTTTTGAGTGAGCTCATTATCTGAAAATGTATAGCTCTCAAGGCCAGGTTTCAATGTCTCGTAAAAAAAAAAAAAAAAAAAAAAAAAAAAAAAAAAAAAAATAATTGAAGAAATAAATGTGTTAATTCAAACAGTGTGCTCCATCGAATCGATATTTTACATTGGTATAGATGGACAAAAGTCAACGCGTCGTCAGACTGTACGCGCCGCTAACAAGTCGACCTCTTTACGCACCTAGAAACAGTGGCGTAACGTGCAATTTGGCAACGTTGTATTTTGTCCATTTAAACTTATGAAAAAGGTCGAATGCGAAGGTGTTCACCGAAAACCCAACAGTTTGATCTTTTTCATGGGTTTGAATGGACAAACTATGCAACATTGCCAAATTGCACGCTACGCCACTGTCCAGAAACCCAATATCAAACAGGATATGTTTCTAGAGTGTTTGTAGTCATATTAAGGGGTTTTTGTTCCAAAAAGTATCGGCAACTCTGTAACTCACTTCTGGACTGTTGTTTCTAGTTTTTAGCACACTGGTGGCAGTTCCGCCAAAGCGATGGCTGGCGAGCTACTGGTACACAGAGAATGAGAGAAGGGTTTGTTTTCAGTAATCCAATCCACTGATTATAAAAAACAACTACAAAGTAATGAATGATGACTGTTAGTTGTGACTAATTTTAGAGCTCCTTGAGCCGGCTATACAGAACTCGTTTCATTAACAAAAACACTGAAAACATGTATACTTAGGACATCTTTGTTGATAAACCCTCTGTTTATAGTTTGTTGCAGTTAATGCTTGCACTTCCCAATCGATTTTGACTCTAGCTCAAAGATTATGTATATAGATGATCGAGGATTACATACTTTCTGTGCATGTTTTGATCTTTATAATTCTCCCCCCCCCCCCAATTTCAGCTAATATATAGCGATGTATACTAGTGGCGAAGCGTGAAATTTGGCAACAATGTATTTTCTCCATTTAACTTCACCAAAAAAGTCGAATGCTCCAGTCATCGGCGATGACCAGGCATTTCGACCTTTCTAATGTGTTTAAATGGGGGGGGGGAGGAACATGCCAAATCGCACGCCTCACCACTGATGTATACATAGGGCGGGTGCTTTGGCTTTTATAGGCTCTAGCAAAAAATGCAACTACCAATTGACTTTTCTTCCATACAACTTATATGAAAAATAATCAATTTTTCTTGGGATTCATTGATTCTTCAAATAATCGATTCTTTTGTATGGGCTCAAATGGGAGAAAAACGATACTTGTCGATTTTTCACTACCAGGTGCGGCTCGTGCTATTTGGCAATATTGTTTTTTCCCCCGTTTAAACGAATCTAAAACAATCTATTTTATAGGAGGATGTTAGCTACCTCAAGAATCGATTTTGTTTTTGTTGTTTTGTTTTGTTTTTTTTTTTTACCTATAAGTTTAAATGGAAAAATTACATGGTTTCAAAATCAGAGCAGCCACCCATTCTTACGATCCTCCACTTGTTTCAAAGCAATTTGTTTTTCTGACCTGTAAAGCTGGGCCCACACTATACCGTCTCCGTCCACCGTCTCCGTCACCGTCCCGGGACGGTGACGGAGACGGAAGCCTTGCGCGCCACTGAAACAAATGAAGAAGCGCACACTACACGGTTCCGTCCCGTCGCGCGGACGGACGGGACGGTGACGGTGACGGTGTCGTTGAAAAAATAGCAACCCGTGACGGAAGACGGAACCGTCTCCTCAGTGTTTATAGTGACTTTCGGGTGTAAAGATCTAGTGTTTATTGCTCAAAATATTTATTTTACATATTTATATCCATTATTTACTCACTTCAAAGTAACAGCGAGCCGTTTTTTTTTAGAAATGACATTCCGAAATGTTGTATGTTTTTTTTTCAATGTCCCGACTCACAAGACTCACAAGATCAGCCAGCTCATCAAACTTTTCCGACGACATTCTAAAATATTCATAGAATTTCTGCCCGTCTTGTCGAAGTTCGGGAAACAGAACGTGAAATTCGCCATGATTTTCTCTTCTCGTTAGGATGGGGGAACCAGGGGTGCCCACGTAATGAAAATCATACGATCAACTCGTATACTTCGAAATTGTGGGGGGGGGGGTGATTTTTTTTTTTTCCTATTTTGAGAAAATCAGTATTTATTTATACATAGTATAGATGGTGGAAAATGAGATGGAAACTGAGAATTTGTGAAGCTAGTTATTAGAAAACGTCCATCAGTATTTATTTATATAAATAAATACTGATGGACGTTTTCTAATAACTAGCTTCACAAATTCTCAGTTTCCATCTCATTTTCCACCATCTATACTCTCCCCCCCCCCCCAAGACCACCTTTTCTATCCACATTCCCCCCTCCCAAAACTTTTTCCTCAACCTGATCTATACCTCCCCCCAATCCATTTCTCATCTAAAACTTACACCCCCTCAAAACCTCTTCCTCTCTCTATCAACCCCTCCCCCCATCAATTTTTTTCGGAAATGCGTACTCCCCCCCCTTGACGTAAAAAGCCCCAAAAACGAATTCTGAAAGGTCAAATTTTCAAAAAATTTCCATGGGTGCACAGTAAGAAATTCATTTTTTGGAGACTCCAAAATGGTTTTCTAAAAGGTCAAAATCTCAAAAATTTTCCGGGAAAGGTCCCACGAGCCCCCCTTCTCTCTCAGGGTACCCCGTGCTCCTAATACCCCATCTCCACTTAAATATGCTCCAAAACGTATTGTGGATGGTTAAATTTTCAAAAATTTGCCGGGGGAGGACCCCCGTCCCCCGATTCTCCGGGGAATTCACCTCGAACCTTCCAGTGGGGGGGGGGGGTCAATCCTCATAATTAGGGGGGTAGCTCGTACGGTACCTAGGGGGGGGGGCACCCCTGGGGTGAACCCAGAACCGTCAATCTACCCCTTCGTCCTCCTCCTCCAGGAGGGCAGCAAGAACTAACATTTCTTCATTACTGCTTGATTCACTCATGTTAAAATTAAAACCAAAATAATTATTCCTCCGACAACCGCAAGGAAGACACTGAAAACTGAAGAGCAAGAACTTCTCTGGCGCGGCGCGGCGGCGGGCAGAAAAAGCGCGGACGGTATAGTGTGCGCTGCACCACCGTCTCCGTCTCCGTCACCGTCCCGGGACGGTGACGGAGACGGTGACGGAGACGGTATAGTGTGGGCCCAGCTTAACTATCTTTTCTGCCGCGTCTATCTTTTTAATTGTTTTATTTATTTTTATGGTTTGCTGAAATATTTTTCTAGGAGGGAGCGCAGTTGCTCCCCCCTTCACTGATACTCTGACGTAGGTATTTGTTTTATTTCTGGGGCGCAATCTAAAAGGTTAATTAGGCGGAAAGCCGTAACGAAATTCTTATTGAAGTCCTCAAAAGCCAGTCTTGAAATTCCTTCAAATGGACAAGTAAATGACCAAACTTAAAAACACTGAATTTAAATTTTTTTAACAAAGAGATAAACAAAAGAAAATGACGATGTTTTAATCTTCACTTCTGCGTCTCCTCAAGCACCTCTAGCTGGGTTGTCTTCTTCTTTATCTGTTTCTTCTGCTTCTCCTCCTTATCTTTTTTCTCGTCCGTCTCTTTTATGTATCTTTATATTTTTATAGCAGAAAGCAAAAAATAAAAGTCTTTTTTTTTTTTTTTTTTTTTTTTTTTTTTTTTTTTTTTTTTTTTTTTTTTTTTTTAACCATGAAAGTGGATACCTTTCACCGGACGAAGTTAAATATGAGTGAAGCACTGGCGCAACCAGGATCTCTTCCATCTCTCTCATTTCCCATTTAAATGTATAAGTAAGAAAAGGACAGACAGATAGGGTTTTATCCCCTTGTCCATCCTTGTCTAACATACGTTTCTTAAAGGAGAAAAGAGAGAGATGAAGAAACTCTCGTTGCGCCACTAGAGTGAAGGTTCTCTTCCCCTCCGCCGTAACTATGCACGATACGCTGAACATATTCACTTCTGATCGTCAGTATTGACTTTGTCAAAAAGTAGAAGTACTATGACTTTCAAAAGAAAGTACCCCGTTCGAAATTTCGATGGTTAAAACTTTCCGTTGTTTTCAATAGACTTTCCAATTTTTCATGACGGACATTACCTGAAAAGGGGCATCCCGCTTAGTCCGTAAACACTTGAAAGCAGCAAAATGGTTTAAGATTGCGAAATTTAAAAGAGTCAAAATTTCGACCAGGGTACTTTCCTTTGAAGACCACAGTACCTACATCACCAGGAATTAACCCCCTGGGCCAGATTAGCTCAAAAGAAAACCACACTACCGTCTATTTAGGAAAGGTAGTTAACTGTTCGTACTCGGGGGAGTTGGAATTGCCTATTCGAAGAATTGAAGGCGCCAGAAGAGACCTTATCTCGTAAGCGTTTTCATCGATAACAATCGCCTTTATCCGGAATGAAGACGGAAACCATGTTAAATAGACTAGACAGAAAAACTAGTATATTCGGGCTTGGCCCTTAAAGGGTTAGTTTAAGTTGAACTCATCTCATGACTCCTAAAGCAAATTTTAGCGATCAAATATCATCCACTTCAAGAATTGATGATTGCTAACTGATGCTGCTGATCGGTGAAAAAGCTAGCCAATGAGAGTCGAGAATGAATTTCTGAATGATATTCTCGTGAAAATGAAAACTGCGATAATAATATTCCATAACATAACCACTAAATCAGCTCTGAATGACACGGAAACTTTTAACAAAAAAAAAAACTAGCGTTTTCGAAGCTAAAACTATGTTTGTCTCATAGGAAAATGACTTCTACGCATGGTCTGTACGATAAATTTTATTCGAAAAGTTCGTCATTTCCGAAATTATCGTGGCGAAAGGAGTCAAAAAGGATAGAAGATGAGATTTCTGACAACGGTTGCAACAATTCGAAAATCGAATCTACCTCCGGAGGTGAATTCGAAATTTCCAATTGTTGGAATTCAACGGTCTCCGGTGAGACCAACGAAAGAATCAAATATCATCAAAATAAAATGCAAATCCTTCGAATATCATACGACGGTGAATGATATTCGATCGATGAAAGCTTCTGGTATACTTTCGCATCTATATGAAGATTAGTTGACATTATATTGTTTTTACATGAATGAATCGATCGATTACCATTCATTGGTATAAGACCGGTTACATGCGGTCATCAATGTTACTATTTCGATCTACGCGTACATACATATACTCATAAATGTATATACGTCGTGCTTGTGACGCACCAATTAAAATCTCATTTCCACGCCCGAACGATTAATACGTATGCACTCTATAATTCATTCATCTTTCACACGCATTTTTCAAACCAAACTCATACACTTACATTATACACATATCGATCGGTACACCTGAGCTGCTGCCATTCACCATTCGCATGACAAATCGCGCGCACGTATACAGGGTGGCGCAAAAGTCCGTTGACTCCCCTTTTATTTTTTGAACGGCTGCAGATAAAAAATTGAAACTTTGGGGTCTAACAAAACGTTTTGAGAGCTATCGCATGAGCAAAAAAGTTATGTAAGACCCCAAAGTTTCAATTTTTTATCTGCAGCCGATCAAAAAATAAAATAGGGTCAACGGACTTTTGCGCCACCCTGTGTAGCGCTCTGTTGTGTTTGGCTCAGCGATTACACTGTTAAAAATGTTCACCCCGACTCCGGTTACATAAAAGCTAGGATTTCTCCCGGTTAATAGTTTTTGGAGTAAGACGTTTGCGGAGTAGAAAAGTGCGAAAAGGAGGAAGGAGTTATAGTCATAGTTTTGCACGTTTCCGCGGAGTTAAAATATTACGATTTTCCCGCTGAGGAGGCGTTCTTACGCACCCTCCTCGATAGTCTCTTCCGCTCTTTACTTTCGGCAGTGGCGTAGCGTGCGATTTGGCAACGCTGTAGTTCATCCATTTAAACCCACGAAAAAGATCTAAATATTGGGTGTTCGGTGAACACCCTCGCATTCGACTATTTATATGGTATTAAATGGACACAATACAACGTTGCCACATTGCAAGCTACATCGCTGACTTTCGGTACACCCTATTTTTACTACGCATGAGAGTAAATATGAACCCTCATTTTTATGTACACTATGATGTTCACTCCTGATATTTTGGCCGGTTTTTAACAGTGCATTGTCAGATCTAAAAAGTCGCACACTTTCCATTGCTTTAAATGGATTGGGCATCAGTGGCGTCGTCGCGCAGTGGAGCGAGCGAGCGTTGTATTGTGTCCATTTAAATCCATGTAAAAGGTCGAATGCGAAGGTGTTCACCGAACACCTAATAGTTCGATCTTTTTCGTGTGTTTAAATGGACAGACCGCAATGTTACCAAATTGCACGCTACGCCACTGACGTGGAATATGACTAAATATGCAAGTTTGGAAGTTTTTGCAGTAAAAAAAACCAACTACATAGGGTGATTCTTGTAGGAAACTTTTACAATAAAATCAGTGAAACCATTTCAAACTTTTACGTCACATATCAACAAAGATATATTTGCATTTAAAATTGCCGCGCCACACACTGAACAAAAAAAGTTTACCAGAAGCATGACAATATGTGAACCTATATGTAAGGGATAGTACAATTACCAGCAGCGGCTCGTGAAATGTGGCAACAATGGATTTCCTCCATTTAAAACTGTGTAAAATAATCGATTACTTGGTGAGGCGCAGCGCCTCACCTGGTGTCGATCTTTTTGCATACGTTCAAATGGCAAAAGTGCACGGTTGCCAGATTGCACGAGCCGCCACTGACAATTACCAGAATTCTAGTGTTTGTACCATAGCTCTTGAAAAGTTTTAGGGAATATTCTATAGCTATACGACCATGTTCTGGTATTAACACCAGAATTTTCTGGTTAAAGCACAATACTTGCTGTCGTTCACAAGTCGTTGTGCTTCATGGTAATAAGACTAGAATCTGGTATTATGACCATCGCTTTTTTCCCCCGTGAACAGGGCTGCCGTTTTGCGTATAATCAATGCTATTTTTCTATTCACCGATGATTCCAACGGTTGAGAAAAGATTACACAGTTCAATTCAGTGTATGACTGTAATGCGCGAAAATACTCTGATCTGTAATCTTTCCGTAATCGGCGGAAACTCCGTTGATTAATTAAAATATCCGCAGGTTTTTTAAAGTCATCGACGACTCCACCGGTTGAGAAAAGATTACAGATGCGAGTATTTTAGTTTACTACAGTCATGCATTGAACTGAACTGTGTAATCTTTCCTCAACCGGTGGAATCATCGGTGAATTGAAAAATAGCATTGATTATACGCAAAACGGCAGCCCTGCCCGTGAATGTCCGGCCTCTCACATTGACTCACCCCACTGTGCGTCGCGTACAGTCCGGCAACGCTGAATTTTGTCCATTTAAACGCATGAAAAAGGTCGAACTATTTTGAGGTGGACAGTTCACAGTGCATTGAATCGATATTTTGTATGAGTTCAAATGGACTAAACGCAGCATTGCCACACGGAAAAAAACTACGGTGAAAATAACCATACGGATACCTGATTTTGGCACCTGCTAGATGTTATGGTAATGTTAACTAGAAGTATACTATATTTTGATTAGGTACTAGGTGATGTTACCTGATTGCATGTCGAATTTACTCAAAGTATCGGTAATTGTACCATACTTCTGTTCAAGTTTACCATAACATCTAGCAGGTGCCAAAATCAGGTATCCGTATGGTTATTTTAACTAATCTTTTTTTTCCGTGCATAAATTACACGCGACGCTACTGATGAGCATTACAGATTTTTTTCACTGATCTGGCAACGCTGGTTTCCTCCTAATACCAGTCCATGTAACTTGACTCTATGTATGTCTCATAAGTACCTAATTCTTGCTTATTCGCGCTTTGTGCATGTGTATGATTACATGTTTATGACTTTTCCGTGTCAAACATGTACTTACTCATACCTCTAGTGACCGCAACACTGATTTGCTGATTAGAGTTTATGAACTAGTGCAAAAAATAAAAAAACAAAAAAAAACAAAAAAAAAACCGTCATTATTTCAGATATTTGTATGAAGAATTTTTTGCCAGATCAAGTTAGGAGATTTTTCTCGTAATTTTTTGTGTTACCGTCTACCAGTAGCGGCCCGTGAGATTTGGCAACCATGGATTTTTCCCACTTAAACTTAGGTAAAAAATCGATTCAAGCGGAGGCTGGCAGCCTCCTCGAGTTTCGATTGTTTCCCATGTATTCAAATGGGATAAAAACACTGTTGCCAAATCGCACGAGCCGCCACTGCCGTCTACGTCTTTGATACATTAATTAAAAATCAGTTGCATTGGCTTTCGGGTCATTTTATCAAAACTGTTCCACCCGTAAAATTTTGAAACCTCATATTTTTTATTTGAAAACTTGATTTTTTAAAATTTTTCAACGATGGGACAGGTGAGACAGTGTTGCCAGATCGAGGGGAAAAAGCAGCATCGTTCCCATCTTAAATCAATGTAAAACATACGGCTTTTTCAACCCAATCTGGAAACACCGAGTTGAAATGATTTATACAGGGTGTTGAAAAACTGTTCCCGAATATTTCAGGGGCGGATTCTACAAGTCAAAATAAGACCTTTTTTTCCTATAAACATGTGTCCGAAAATGCCCCCCTTTTGAGCTACAGCCCCCCAAAGTTTTAAAAAATTTACTGTTTTTTTGGAATAGCGACCACTATTATGAACCAAATGTCTTAAAACTTGGTGTCCTACGGTAATTTTACGTGTAAAATCCATTAATGACCTCGAAAAATTCAGGAATTGAGTCTAACTGTACTTTTCACGCAATCTTGCACCTTTAACGACACGAATTTTATGTTACGGGCTAAAATTTTGAAGAATAATTAGCGAAATCAGATGCGAAAAACGCTTAGAAAGTTTTTTGGTCCTCCTTGTTTCTTTCGATACGACGCGTTTTAAGCGAGATAATCGCTGCACAGTGCGGAAAAGTCAGCGCTTTTACCATAGCGGCCGGCCCGTAGATTGTAGAAGCAGTGGAGAGGCGGGTTGCATACTAACTGCCGTTTTTCATGATAAAAGCGCTGACTTTTCCACATTGTGCAGCGATTATCTCGCTTAAAACGCGTCGTATCGAAAGAAACAAGCTGGACCAAAAATCTTTCTAAGGGTTTTTCGCATCTGATTTCGCTAATTATTTTTCAAAATTTTAACCCGTAACATAAAATTCGTGCCGTTAAAGGTACAAGATTGCGTGAAAAGTACAGTTAGACTCAATTCCTGAATTTTTCGAGGTCATTAATGGATTCTACACGTAAAATTACCGTAGGACACCAAGTTTTAAGACATTTGGTTCATAATAGTGGTCGCTATTCCAAAAAAACCGTAAATTTTTTAAAACTTTGGGGGGCTGTAGCTCAAAAGGGGGGCATTTTCGGACACATGTTTATAGGAAAAAAAGGTCTTATTTTGACCTGTAGAATCCGCCCCTGAAATATTCGGGAACAGTTTTTCAACACCCTGTATACCCCACCTTATCACAAAAAATCTAAAGATTCCATGAAAAATGTAGTTTTAGAATGTTACGGGGGACAATGTTATGATGAAATGACCGTGTATCAAGATATCACTTTCTCGAAGAACTGCAGAACATCTGATTGTTCTGTTTGAGTCATCGGCTCTCGAAGGTGATTCCACCAAATGTTGGTCTATTTTGGGGATCTTTTAATCCTTTTGGAAGGCACACTTGTCTATTTCCGAAATGTCGTATTTTCTTGAGTAATTTGAATGAAAAAAACAGATGATTGTATGCTAATTTGTGGAATGTTAAGGTGCTATTCAATTTTGTTTTATGGTATCTTTTTTAAGGTATCAATCATCAATATTGGTTGAGAAATTAAGTCGAAATTTTGAATTTCGGATGTATCTTTAAAGGATATGCGAGTGAGGCAGAATGGACTGTGTATCTCTATCGCATCCATTGAAGAGATGACCGAAATCCATGCGCTCATGATTATATTTTTATTTCTCAGCTTATTTTGATGATTGGTGACTCAAAAAATCCATACAAAATGACATTACCGTGACATGATGTTCTGCAAGTTAACATAGGTCAATCATCTGTCATTTCATTCAAATTATACCCATGAAAGAAGAAATTTCGGAAATTGATAAGTGGCTCCATCTGAACGCATCAAAAGCCCCGAAACAAACTGGTGAAACAGTTTGAAACCCATAATTTCGATTGACCTATTTAATGTTCCTGTTCTTTTCGGAGAAATAGTTTACGATTACGGTTGACTGCAGAGTAAACGTGAGTTGCAATTAATTGATGAGTGCATACTGGGCAGCCTGCGTGGTGAATGCATGCTGGTTGAAGAGGCAAATTGAACGACGACGCCTTCTCTATGATTGTTTGGAGAGCTTTAAGTTTTTGAGCTTTAAATGGTTCTTCCTACTGTATAATTTTGCGCTGGCTTCGAGAGGCAAAACGGATCTAGAAAATTACTCTAATTCCCGAGAAGACCGGAAGGTCATACAGTGTACAATATACACGCCCCTCTGCAGTAGTCAATTAATTATTATAGAGGCCGTCTTTCAATTTGACTATCTTAGACGGTTTTAGTACAAAGTCAACATTTGCTAACAGTGCACCGAGTGCACTCATCGATCGCAATCAGCTGTGACTGTGACAAAACTCTCGAAGCGTTCCGAACAAGTACGCAACAAAAACGACATAATGTGTCCGCGACATTCACCGTCCATCAGTGTTAATTTTACTAATTTTTAGTATTTTAGAATAATTCTACGCCTACAATTTCACTTCATCGTCGCTACTTTATGTATTTTGAGACGCTGATTTCAAAAATGCTATAAGTTTTCATTAAACTGGCCTAGATTTTACGCAAATTTGAAATTTTCTTAGTAAAAAAATTCGAAATTCTGGAAAAAGTATGAGTTTTGAGTAAACTTTAAGGCCAAATTTGAAATCAGCGGGTCAAAATACTCACGGAAAAAAAAGATCAGTGAAAATAACCATACGGATACCTGATTTTGGCACCTGCTAGATGTTATGGTAAACTTGACCAGAAGTATGGTACATTTACCGATACTTTGAGTAAATTCGACATGCAATCAGGTAACATCACCTAATACCTAGTCAAAACATAGTATACTTCTGGCCAAGTTTACCATAACATCTAGCAGGTGCCAAAATCAGGTATCCGTTTGGTTATTTTCACTGATCTTTTTTTTCCGTGCATGGGTGTTGGAGCGAGAGGGTTGAGAAAGAGGTATCTTATGATGAGAAAACCTGGTTTTACGTTCATAACAGAGCCGGACACTCTGTGTCGTCAAGGCGTAAAAATCGTTCCGAACTCAGACAACGTTCCAATTTCCCTACTTAAATACACTTAAAATGTCGACTCAAGGGAGTTCACTGTGCACCTCCGATGATTCGACCTTTTCCGTGCATTTCAATGAACGAAATACGGCGTTGCCAGATTGCACGCGACACCGCACTGGTCATGCATGAGTGTTCATTGCTCACCCAATTCTACGATGTTTTTCAAGAGTTTTAATCGGCAAACTCTGACGTTGCTAGAATGTACGATGTACTATCTACGAATTAAAGATTGTCGCGAGAGTTTCACACTTTTTCCGTTATGATTGTGAGTGGGGGACTGATCTGTAACGGCTTTTTCCGCCCCACCTGCACTGGCCTCTCACCTGCAAGGTGTAAGGAATATGAGGAGTGGGCGAACCAGAACCTTGAAGGCACAACTTATTTTGTAAAAATTTCGTGACAATCTTTGATTCGTCGATAGTACATCTCTGAGTTTTAATCCCATAGCATTTACCCAACATTGGAAAATAAAAACAAAAAACAAAAATCGAAAAACTTCACACAGAATTTTCATTTTAAAATTCCAATCGAGGGCGTATCCAGGAAAAGTAGGAGAGAGGGCAATAAACCAATACTCGGCCAGATGTTTTAAAATTTCGACTTCAGTTTATTTCGGTTAATTTGGTTAAATGTCGAGTTTTTCGTCATTCATGGAAAATGTGTAGGGGCCCCTCCTCTTCTTTCACCAACGTCTGGAAAACGCTTCGAAATCATTGCATTAATTAAAAAAAAAAAAGTTTTTCACTTCGGTCAGCTCTGAATCATTCTGTTTCTAATTATATTGTTGCGAATAATAAGGGCGGTACACCAAAAAATCCACAAAACACCCAATCAGATTGAATGCCATAATCGCGTGTATAACAGTGGTATAGCGTGTAATTTGGCAACGATGCAGTTTTTCCATTTAAACTCATGAAAAAGATCGAACTATTGGGTGTTCGGTGAACATCTTCGCATTCGACCTTTAACATGGGTCTAAATGGACACAATACAACGTTGCCGAATTGCACGCTACGCCACTGGTGTATAACTACATAGTTGGGCGTATTTGACTTATTTTTTGATGATTGTTGAGCATTTGATACAGAACAATAAATCAAAATATAATTTTACCTTCGTTTGCAATTAAATCATTTGGAACTAGATCTTCTCCAGAGTAGGTAACAAAATTTATTTTTGAACAAGTACGAGAGTCCGAGAGAACCTTATTATGTTATAGGTGAATAAATAACTATAGAAGTCTATGGTTTATTCTTTTGTTGCTCAACAATGATCTTCCTCCAAGATAGTTGTACAAACATTTTTCCACGAGGCAGTATTTAACTGAAACGCGCCATAAGAATCGCGTTAAAGTGCTTAGTCATTGATCGTTTGTTCTGATCCTTTGTAGAACTATACTTTAATGAATTTGAATTCTCACTGATGTTTGGAAAATTCTGTGCGCAATCCATATTTGTTTTGCATGTAATCATTGCCTCGATTGCTTCCTCGGATACAGGAATATGTCTATATGTCCTTCTCTCTCTTCTCCCATATTCGAATGCTTGAGTCAGAAAAGGACAGATTAGGTGCAGTCACGTGATTTTCGCCCCATCTCTTCCATCCTTTTCTAAAAAAAAAAAAAGCATTCAAATGGCCATGAGAGAGAGAGAAGGGAAATTTTCTGGATCCGCCAATGTTACAAATGTTTCAATACCCTGGGGAGGGTTAGCATATTTCCGTCAATTACTAGCAATTCTCCTGTAAGATTCTTGTTTACATCCCTTCTTAACCCTCGAGTGCGGTCGCGCTTACATTTGTGACACGAAACGTCGCGTGGATGACGTACGTCATCCACTTTTAAAAATTGCTTTAAGTCTGCCAATTTAAGCCTAAAAATGCATGTATGTATACTCAATCGGTAGGAAAAACTCTCCTCAGTAACTTGAATGACAGAAATTTCAAAAAATTCCGACCCATTTTTTTGCAAATGGCGAAAAACTAAAAAATGGGAAATTTAGATTTTGCCATTTTTGAAAATACCAATATTTTAGGCTCAAAATTTTGAATGATGATTTCAAATAAATGTACTTTTTTGTTTTGTTTCTTTCGTAGGATGTATATTCAAGTTCAAATTTCAGAATTTTTGAAACTTGAAAAAAACGCGTCTTGAAAGCATCGCGTGGATGACAATCGTCATCCAGCCACTTTGACGTTTAGTGCCTTCCAGGTTTTGAAAGAAAAAAAGAAAAAAACTTCGGAACCCTCTTGTCCCATCCAAGAAGGGCAGCTACTAAAAATCTCAGCTTTGAAAAGTCAAAATTCGCGAAAATACACGCAGAAACAAGTAGATGCCGTATGTCATCCACGCGACCACTCGAGGGTTAATGTTTGACCCACATACAGCGTAATTTTTAAATGTATGAATGACAACTCTCGAATTCTCGATCATACTGCAAAGCGAGACAGAAGGGTCGATGTGTTGTCGCCATTGTGCAGGATACTCTTGAAATCGCCCTTTTATAAATCGATATAAAATCTGAGTATTTTTCTTTACAATCTGGCGGCAACCATATTGTCACAGTGGTGTTGCCAGGTTATGCAGAAAAATGATCAAATTTCTCATTCAAATCAATGTAAAATGTGGTTATTTTTATGATCCAATTAGCAACCATGGATTGATTTATTCGCGTCGCTAAACGAGTGTCGTCTGTACAACTTTGAATAATTAATGATCGTTTCGCGGATATTGAGGCGCGCGGAAGGGAAGAAGACAAGACCGGAGGGGGAGGGGAGGGGAGTAAATCTCGTATAATTTATGTAAAAAGATCAGCTGAATTGAATGCTGAACTACATACACGGCGATATTTGCAGTGTTTTCGTGTCGGTGACCGATTTGAAATTCAAACACCCCTCTCATATATTGTCGATTTATATTTATTTATTTGTTTATATTTATTTATCAGTGGCGTAGTGTGCAATATGGAGCTGTTGCAAACATTTGCTACAGGCTTATTAAAATAGTTGTATATGGGGTAACACTCTGTAAAAATAACGACGAGCGCACTAAAAAATCACTAAATCCACTCCCAAACTCATAAAATGCTTTCAAACGTGAGACCGTAATGGCGGCCGTTGCCGCCGATTACATTGGGTTTCGCTACCTCAATCATAGCTCTACCCTCACGAGGTGTTTTCGCGACACCACACAAGAAGAAAAAGAAGCATACAATGGGTCTGTTGCAAACTTTTGCCACAACGATTAAGAGTGTTTAATCTAATGTAAAATTGCCTGAAAAGTTCATTGGTGGCATCAGAAAGTCATAAAATACAATAATAAACTCACAAGAGGCGTTTAATGAAATCCAAAATGGCGGATAAATATCGAGCAATCTGTATGCATGCACTGTGAACATCTAAGGATGGTTAACTTTGACAACCTCATTGGAGGTAGAGGTTATGTGTTTGTTTACGTTGTGATGGGGTTGTGATCGATATTCTGAGGTTGGCTATCCTTGGATGTTTGTGGTGCATGCATACAAATTGCTCGATATTTCTCCGCCATTTTTGATTTCATTAAATGTCTCTTGTGAGTTTATTATTGCATTTTACGACTTTCTGATGCCACCAATGGACTTTTCAGGCGATTTTACATTAGATTAAACACTCTTAATTGTTGTAGCAAAAGTTTGCAACAGACCCATTGCCGTAAGATTTAGGCGGCAACGGCCGCCATTACGGTCTCGCGATTGAAAGCATTTTATGAGTTCGGGAGTGGATTTCGTGATTTTTTAGTGCTCTAATCGTTATTTTTACAGGGTTTTACCCCATAATCAATTGCTAATAAGCATGTGGCAAAGTTTTGCAACAGGCCATTTGGCAACGTTGTATTGTGTCCATTTAAACACTTGTAAATAGTCGAATGCGAAGGTGTTCACGGAACACCCAATACAGTTCGATCTTTTTGGTGGGTTTAATTGGACAAAGTGCTACGTTGCCAAATCGCAAGCTAAGCCACTGTTATTTATCTATTTATTTATCGTCTGTAAATAATAAAGAAAATAATTAATACCTAATCATTACAATAATTACTATTCTTGACGGAAAAATAAATTACAGCGATTTTTCTTCTTCCAACACTTTCATCTTTATTAATAGTGTCTTCTTGCCTCTCGCCAATTGTCCGTCAAACCCGAGCACACCATCTATCAATTTATAATTAATTTAAGCTCAATCAGTTTTTTTAACTGGTTAGAAGGAAAATTAGGGTATCCTAAACACTCGAGATATGACTGAGAAAGGCCTGTGCGAATCATCTAAAGGATAAGAAAAATTCAGCGTTGAGAATCACTGAGGGCATTGAATTTCGCTCCGTCATTTCAAACGAGGGGTTCAATCAATCACGATTCTCAGAATTTGTAAATTTTTCATTGATATTGAGCACGGCGGACGGCTCACGCTGCGGCCGCGCTTGGAGTGAAAGGACGCATATGAAAGGTCCTCCAGTCCTCCACTTACAACATTTTTTGCGCTCGTTTTATCAATGCCGTGTTTCTTATGAGGATTAATCCGCAAAAAATTAGAGGTGTACTAAACATTTGATAAAATTTGCCTGCAATAAAGAGTATCAAAACCAACGAGGTATAGCCAGTGTCGTAGCGTGCAATTTGGCAACGTTGAAGTTCGTCCACACTGAAAAAAATAGATTTGTGAAATCAGTAATATGAAGCAAAGGCTAATTTTACCGGCCATTTTTCGTAAAATTTACCACACATATAGCTAATTTTACGTTTTGGATTGTAAATTTTGCTTAATTTTACAATTTGGATCATAAATTTTACCAATCGGATTGTAAATTTAACAATTCAAAGCATTGTAATTTTTGCAAGTCGTATAGCTGTCACGCCAAGGCAGCCATGTAATATGCAAAAGTCACAATGATTTTGATCGTAAAATGTACTGTTTAGATTGAAAAATTTGCAATCCAAATAGAAAAATTACTAAAACTTAAGCAGAATTTACAATTCAAATCGTAAAACTAGCCATAAGTTTTGTAGGATTCACCGAAAATAAGAAGTAAAATTAGCATGTGCTTTATTTTACTGATTTTACAAAACCTAATTGCTTTTTTAGTAATTTCATTTTTTTCAGTGCATTTAAACTCATGACAAATATCGAACTATTGTGTGTTCGGTGAACGCCTCCGCATTCGACCAATTTCATGATTTTAAATGGACACTTTACAAAGTTGCCAAATTGCATGCTACGCCACTGGGTATAGCAATAGAGCGAGGCTGATGCTTGTTATGAGTCCTATTCTAAATTTTGACAGCATATGGGATTCTGGTTTGTTTGCCTCATATTTTTTAACCATAAATTAAAAAGTGTTAGTAATTGAGTGGAAATTGGTTTTGAAAGAAAGTGCAAGTGTTTTAGAGTGGCTACTTGGACACAGAATTCCAATGCAGCTATCCAGGTGAGCAAATTTTGCTTGTTTTTGTCATGTGTCAGTTTTTTTATCGTGCAATTCCTTCCAGAAGAAACAGTTATATCGATTTCTGTGTCCAGATAACCACTTTCCAGCGGCGGCTCGTGCGATGTGGCAACAATGGATTTCTTCCATTTAAAACTGTGTAAAATAATCGATTACTTGGTGAGGCGCAGCGCCTCACCTAGTATCGATCTTTTTGCATTCGTTTAAATGGCAAAAGTGCACGGTTGCCAAATTGCACGAGCCGCCACTGCCACTTTCAAACACTTACCTTTTCGTGTAAAACCAATTTCAAGTGGATTTGTCCCAACTTTCTTTTCAAGGAGAGGTCGTAATAAGCAAATTTCTTTTAATTTTATTTATTATTGTTTTAAATTCTTTAAACTTTGTTTTAATATATTTGGTTCGGCATGTCTCGAGGATCATTTTTAAATATTACAATATAGGGTACGTAGACTCTTGGATAGGAAAATTTTAGGATATAATTTCCATTTTTAAAAATTTTGCCACTTTAACCTGTTCCCCTGAAAAATTGTAATTTTTCAACTTTCGGTACGCCTAACTCAAGTTCTTTTGGCCTCTAGAGAGCTCATTTTCGTTTTATGATGTCAAATAAAGTTAACTAACTTTTAATGCATGATAATGTGGAGGAGTATTAAAATTGAAACAAAATATGCAAAAAAAAAAAAAAAAAAAAAAAAAAAAAAAAAAAAAAAAAAAAAAAAACGTTTTTTCAAGACATTTTTTAATAAATGTAAGTAGTTCTAAAATTTTAATGTAAAAAAAAAAAAAAAAGTTAGTTAACATTGTTCAGCTTGTCAGGGGTCAAGGGTGTGCATTTTTAAAAAAAAAAGTAAGCTCTCTAGGTGCAAATGGTCTTGAGACATGTGTAGTGAAAGTTTGGTAAATTAAACATGGTGAAGATAGGGCTTGCAACCCCCCCCCCTTTTAAGGTTAAAAAAAAAATGAAACAAATAACAAACCGAGCCAGTGTAAAATGTCCATAAGATATTCATAGGCGGATCCAGCAATCTGGCAACTGCGCATTATTCCTATTTGAATGTATGATAAACAATCGATTCTTGAAAGGGCCATGGCCATGTGACTAATCGATTATTTGCCATGCAATTAAATGGGACAAATACACTGTTGCCAGGTTGCTGGCTCCGCCTATGAAGATATTGCCATCATGACTACCTCCTCGGTGTTTCAAAATCACGTCCCGTATATCTTCCCTATATCTATATCTATCGCTATAGCTCGTTGATTAAAACACAATGTTTGTAGATATAGGTATACACTCCGTTTTAACCCTTGTGATCTCGCTATCGGGGTATAAATAAATACGCAGAGAAAACTTCAACTACAATATCTCTCGTTTTCATGTTTCACATCTGACTCGTATAGTTTTCCTCATCAGTGGAGTTAAGCGAGAGGGTATAATTTACGGTTATAAGAAATGAGGAGGAGTTACCGCAACTAAATACTCGTAATTGTAAAATGAGTAATAATCCGAATTTCCGCAACTCATCGCCGTTCGCGCCACATACATCAATTAACTGTGGAGTTAACGTTCGAATCGCATATCGCTAATGTTGAAAATACATATCGCCGCGGGCGCTTAACTATTGTTTGATGACTCACTAATATGCGTGTATACATTACGGCAACATATAAAAATGATTGTAAAAAGATCATATTATCAGCGATTTTACGATTAGTGCGCAACTAAGTATCGGATTGAAGATAAACAATGTTAAATGCTGATTATAGCTATACGTGGAGAAAAAATCATTGTGGTCACCAAATCACTTTATATAGATATAGAAGTAATACATTCGATGATTTCCGCCTTCTTTTATAATTTATGTTGGACTGGCAGGTATGAAGATATGGATAGTATAATTGGTCAGATTTTTGCAGAAATTAACCAATTACTTAGGGAATCAATCACTGGCGTAGCGTGCATTGGGGCAGTTGCAAGGGTCTGAAATTGTGTTTTTGTATAAAGAAAATGATAGTACGAGGGTCGTTCAGAAAGTAAGAATCCCTATTTTTTTCTCGACTTCTAATTAAGCTACAAAAAATTTAAACCCAGCATCAAAACCGCCATAAACTGACAATTTCAACGCCTTTTTAAAAATTGAAATCGGACCAATAGTTTCGTCACAATCTTAGTTTTTGTGAACCCAACTTTTTGAATTTCCGTCCACCTTCAGCGATGATTTTTCCAGCAAAATTATCGCTGCGTAACGAGCTCACTCATGCCCACTGTGTGAGTAAAAACTTTCGGCATTTGAGATAAACAGTTTTGACGGACTAACGTTATCAAGATAACGGATCATGAACCTCAGATTTGGGATCCGCAACGGATCCTGAGCTGAAGGCTGCGGTTATGGGATTTTTCAGCGCTCAACCAAAAAGTTTCTTTGAAGAGGGCATCAAGAAGCTTATTCCGCGATGCGACAAATGTATCGGTGTACAGGGTGGTTAAAAAAGCTAAGAAAGGTAAGGGTCACATAATTTTTTTCTCAATTTTATCACATGTTTCGATTTTGATCACAACGATTGATTTTGAAATAAGGTAATCTAGTGTACAATTGAAGCGCACGCATCGCATCGGAGGTGGACGGAAATTCAAAAAGGTGGGTTCACAAAAACTAAGATTGTGACAAAACTATTGGTCCGATTTTAATTTTTAAAAAAGTGTTAGAATCGTAAGTTTATGACGGTTTTAATGCTGGGTTTAAATTTTTTGTAGCTTAATTACAAGTCGAGAAAAAAAATAGGGATTCTTACTTTCTGAACGACCCTCGTACTTGATGAGCTGAGAACAATGGTGCCTTTGGTTTTTTCCTTATTGTTAGTGTCGCGGTTTTGGAGATATACACATGTGTAAAGTTGTAAAAAATCGTGTGCGTAGTGACGTCACGCTTCTAGTTTATGATATACTTTCCAATCCATAAAAAATCGCATTTGAAATGAATGTGAGAAATGTCGCAGCTTGGTGTGACCCAGGAAAAATTCTGTTTCGCTATTTAGGTACCCAGATTCCAGAACCGAGATATTTTATTGAAGCTTCTTCCAGAAAACGCCCATTTCTCGTATAAGTATTCTCCTTTCACTTATACATTAGAATTTATAATGAAAACTAAGGATCTACGGTTTAAAAATGTTTCGGTGAAAGTTAAAAGTAATGAAAAAATAAAAATAAAATTAAAAAAATCCACTAAAACAACACAAAACAACAACAACAACAACAAAAACCGAAAAAGGAAAAAGGCGGGCATTATTATTTTAAATTAGCCTTCAAACAATGTTCGCCATTCAGAGAATACATTTCAGAGTAATGGAAAGAGTCATTCATTGGTCCTATTTTCAAACTCGGTCATTTTTAGATATTGACAAGCGCACGTCATCCTCTTTCAAGGACTTCAATAATTCAACAAAGGTTTTTGCTTGGACCGAGCGATGTATCGAAACTCCCAGAGCTGTCGTTTTGTGTATAATCATTGGCGATTTTTAATTCACCGATTTTTTAACCTGCAATAAATTATTGTTCCTTAAAAAATAATTGCAACAAAATTGACTTGAAAGCGAAGCTCATTCGACGGAGCCAAGACGCTGAAAAAAGTGACGGTATCGCGATAAAGTTTTTTTCTCTCATTGGCTCTTCGACTATAACTGTTTCAAAATAAATGTATAAAAGGACTTCTGTCTATTTTTATCTTGCAAGAAATATTCAGTCGAATGTTCATTCATTTTTCATTCTTTCTTATTGAAAGCTAGAACCATAATGAGGAAAAACTTAATCTCTGGATGCAGTCGCAGCTGACAGCTTTTTATAGCTCTCAAATGAGCTGAAGTAAATTTTGATTCAAATATTTTCCATGGCACGCAGAGTTTTATAATAATTTTAATTGTTTATATCTAACTTTAATGACTAGCTATAGCTATATGCCTAGGCAAGAGACAAGCACAAGCTGGTTATCGCTCTTATTTAGTGGTGAAACCAGGAATTATTGGGGGGGGGGGGGTTGTGAGTGATGCTCCCACTTTCACTCACTCACCCATTTACCGCGAAGCTTAAAGAGGGGTCGGGGGATTTCCCTGGAAATGTTTCAAAATTTGACCTCTTGAAAACCCCATTTCACTGAGTTTTCTGCGTTTTATTTGAGAATGTACCGAGAAAATATTATTAGGGTGGAGATAACTTTTTAGCATGTAGGTTTTGATTTTAAAATAAGAAAAAAATAAGGAAAATGAGTTATTCAATAATTTAAGATTTGATTGATTTTTTAAGGGGCTTTCTTTCTCTTTCACGATCAAGCCCATGACTAGCTTCGGAATTCTAGGTGGCGGAAGGTCCCTCCGCCGGCCGCCTCCCGGAGGGGTAAGTGAACTTTAAGGTGGGAACAACGTCACAAGATAGCATCACCTGTGACTGCGGTTACATCATGACATTATTGGCGCATACCGCTCAGCCAAAAAAGGAGGGATAGATGAAGGCGATAAAGTGGTAAACGGTGCGCGAAAATCCCTAATTCGCCCCCCCCCCCGTTCGTGGGGGCTGGACTCGCCATTGCATGACATCATATTAAAATGAGTCGATTGCAAAAGCGAGCGATTGAATAATGATAATATTTAGGTGATATTGATATTAATGATATTGGACATATTGGTCCCAATAATGGGGCTCTTGCAAACTTTTGCTGTGAGCAATAAAGTAATAGTTTCGTTTAAAGTAAAAACCAGCGAAAATCACACGAAGTAAGTCTAAAATTCAGTAATAAACTCATATAACGGCCTGTACGTAATGGCGATTCAACGCAAGTATCATGGGAGATTCCTGTCTGTTATGTCACTTTCTCTACGGAAACACAGAGATATGTCTCGTTTTTGATAGGAATCTCCCATGATACCTGCGTCTCTCAGCCGCATTATAAGCCCGAATCTGAGAGTGAATTTCGTGACTTTTTAGTGGCCTCTTCGTCAATTTTACAGGTTTTTATGCAAGAATCAACTCTTCAATCCCTTATAGCTCAAAAGTTTGCAAGAACCCCGTTGGTAAATGGTTAGGTTCAATTTACGCCCTAATATCTCATCACTCAGCTGCAGCTTAAACCTACGCAATGTAAATGACAGCTGCTATTTGACCTTTACTGTCAAATCGCGCGTTTAGCTTTCGAGTAAAGCTTTCGAAGGGAATTCCAAATGTCTCACGTTTATGTCTATTAAACTAGTAATTTGTAGGTGTATTTTTACTTCCCTCGCTCTGAGTTACAGTAGAAAGGAGTTATTAAAGCTACCCGAATTGCATCTCATTTTTTTTTCAAATCCAACTGGAAGGAAAACCTGATCATAAATCTTAATGAGCTCGTAACGAGAGCAACTCCCACGCTCAGAACATTTGATAATTGATATATTGGAGCGGAAGCATTGCCATTTATGCTTATAATGATGAAAATATGCTACGCATGAGTCTGTATTTACGCTGTACCTACTTATTGCACGTGAAAAACATACCAAAACATTACTCAGATTTGCAAGTTTAATTTTATTTACTCTTTTCTGTGTTTACCATTATTTGCAAGTTCAATTTTTTTTACTCTTTTCTGTTTTCCTCTCGCTTTTTTTCTTTTTCACTTTCTCAATACCAGTAGCGTCATTTGCGAGGGGGGGGGGGGGCGGGCAACCTCCCCCCCCCCCCAAGGGTTGGCCGAAAGTGAAAAAGTTATGACATTTTTTTTTTTTTTTTGGGAGAAGGAAAAAGTTTCGAACTACAATTTGGTGGTCATTAACGAGTTTTGTTGGAATTTAGGATATGCAGGGCTACATAGTGTCTAAAATTATATATTGATGAACAAAAAAAAAAAAAGAAAGGTCAGCACATTTTTGCCCTTTCTTTCTCTTTCTCTCTCTTAATTAAAAGTTAAAACTACTCAAAAAAGAGGTTGGACAAAATTGAGACAGGAACTACGTCTAGCTCGCTCTCAGTGGCGTAGCGTGCAATTTGGCAACGTTGCTATTCGTCTATTTAAACCTGTGAAAAAGATCGAACTAGTGGGTGTCCGGTGAACACCTCTGCAGTCGACCTTTTACATGGGTTTAAATGGACATAATACAATGTTGCCAAATTGCACTCAACGCCACTGCCTGCTCTCATCTCTAACAGGTATGGTCAAACATACACAAAAAACAGAAAAAAACACTTTGGTAGCGCTGACAAAACCTTTGGTAGAAAAATGACGCAGCAAAAGACTTTAGTTGAGCCAACCAAAGGTTCTTTACGCTTAACTAAAGAGATTTTGCTGGGTGAATTAAAAATTTGGTTGGCCCAACTAAAGTCTTTTGCTGGGTCATTTTTCTACCAAAGGTTTTGTCAGCGCTACCTAAGTGTTTTTTCCGTTTTTTTCTGTGAGTAGGTACGAGTTGCCTTGAATATTAACGTGATCACGAATTTTAATGCTCAACCAATTTTGTTCGTTTATGGCTAGCGCGCAACTCCGAATTAAATTATGGAGGATCTTACGATCCGATATTTAGCATAATTTTTGTTATTTCATTCAACATGACGTTCATAAAAGCAACTTGTGCCAGAGTTGGGCAAATGCTCAGAAAAAAATACTTTGGCGCGCGCAGCGCTGACAAAACATTTGGTCCAGAAGTGACCCAGCAAACTTCCAGATGAAGTAACCAAAACTTTGGTTCACCCAACAAAATCTCTTAAGTTAGTCGCACAAAACCTTTGGTCAGCTCAAAGTATTTTGCTGGGTCATCATTTTTCCACCAAAGGTTTTGTCAACGCCACCATCAAAGCGTGTTTTTTTCCGAGTGGGGGAGGTAATCGATCGCACGATTTCTCCTTACTATCATTTCCTTGGAGGGTAATTTTACGGTATAATGCAGGGCTGATTTTATACGCGTCACCGATCATATTATTTGCAGGAAAATTAGTTTGATCAAAAGGATCCTAAAGTTTATTTTAAATCTGAGCAGACTGCATTTAAGGTGATTCCATGGCACGTGACCAAGGCGATCAATTAGTCGATCAATTAATGGTCATTTCCCGGACTCTGTGGAGTTTTTTTTTGTTTGGAAAACCAGGATTGTCAGCACCTGAAGGTAGATCTAAAAAAGATATCTGTTAAGTTTGGATGCTCGAATCCGGAAAATAAGGACGTAACTATGCGAATCCGGAATCCGGAAAATAAGGACGTAACTATGCGAATTCGGAATCCGTTTTGCGATACGATAAATCGAACAGCGATTGTGCGAATTACCATAATTACGTCCTTATTTTCCGGATTCGAGCATCCAAACTTAACAGATGTCTTTGTTAGATCTACCTCCAGGGCTCCAGGTGCTGATAATCCTGGTTTTACAAAAAAAAAAAACTCCACCACGTCCGGGAAATGACCATTAATCGATCGCCTTGGTCACGTGCCATGGAATCACCTTAAGTGCCGCTTACAAAGGTTTGACGATTACCGATTACCCAGTAATCGTTTAATCGATTGCAATACTACTTGTCCTGCTCTCTACTAGTGGTGCTGCTATATATCTAAACATGATAAAAATCTAAGATAATTTTTCTCGAAAGTCGAAATATAACTGTAAAGAGTTTGAAGAGACGTAGTATAGGAGTAAGGTTGATTTATAGATTTTTACTGTGAGTGTGTGGATTGAGACCAATTTTAAACATTTTTTGGCGGCAACTCGGTCAGAGCTAGATCAGCCGATAAGAAGCCGCTTCTTTGCAACCGTTCCGTAATTTCATAACTCGCCAATATCCGAATATCGCCTCTCTCATACCATGCCATGCCAGGTGCTAGCAGCTTGACATGCAGACGCATGCATGCGTGCACTGATCGGTATGGACGCATCATTAGCGCGCGTTTGCTCAATCGCGTAACCTTCACCGTGAAAATTCTTTCGATAAATTCGTCGTTGTCGGCTCTCACAAATATTAAAATTTAGCGAGGGAGTACCCGTCAATAATGTTTTAACAGCCTGCGTAGGAATTTTTAACTTGGCATCTCACAGGGGGGAAAAAAACAAACAAACAAAAAACAAAAAACTCTTTGGTAGGTAACGCTGAAAAAACCTTTGGTAGAAAAATGATTCGGCAAAAGACTTTGGTTAAGCCAACTAAATGTTTGATTCACCCAGCAAAATCTCTTTAGTTAGGTGTAAAAAACCTATGGTTACGATACTAACGTCTTTTGCTTGGTCTTTTTTCTACCAAAGGGTTTTTCAGTGGCGAGGCCTGCAATTTGGCAACGTTCCTTTTCCCCCATTTAAACACATTAGAAAGGTCGAAATGCCTGATCATCGCCGATGACTGGAGCGTTCGACTTTTTTGGTGAATTTAAATGGAGAAAATACATTGTTGCCAAATTTCACGCTTCGCCACTGGGTTTTTTCACCGCTACCGAAGCGTTTTTTTTCTGTGCAGCTCGTGCAATGTGGCAGCAACGGATGCAGTGGCGTCGCGTACAATTTGGCAACACTGGATTTTGTCCGTTTAAACTCGTTTAAACTCGAACTTCTCGTTCGTTTAACTCGTTAACTCGAAATTCTCTTGCTCTCGACCTTTCTCAGGACGAACTATTGAAGGTGCGCACTACAATTCCTCAACTCGATATTTTGCACAGGTTTGAATGAACGAAACGCAGCGTTGCCGGATTACGTGTGACGTCATTGAACGGATGATAAATCCATTTAAACCTACATAAAATAATCGATGTTCAAGGGATTTGCTGAATCTCTGAATAATCGATTTTTATGCATAGGTTCAAATGGCAACAAACATGTTTGTTATTTAACACAAAGCCGCCACTCTACAGTGCGCTTGCCTTCCGCTCATTGTGTATTTATGTGCTGTCCACCGCTTATAATTTTTAGAGAAGTCATAAATATTATTCAAATTTATTGTTTCCGACGGTATGGCAGCGGTGCTCTTTCGATTAACGATCATTGTCTCCACTCTCTGCAGGGTGATTATTGTCATCATTGCCTTGCATTGTCAATTACAATGCACACCAGGAATTCCACACCTCTATAAAGATTTGCAACTTTTGCAAGAGCTGCGCTGATCCACCAACCATCGGCACCAATCACCGTCGCGGGCTTCGAATGATAATGATTATTCGCGATCCGCATCCTGATTTTGCACAATGCACTTGTTTGAATGTTTGATCCCCATGGAGACGTGTACGGACGATCATCGCACATTGGGTAGACAAAAACCGACCAAAACTCAGCACATAAAATCTCCTGAATTCGTCTTTCCAAAGCTATTATACCTTTTCTACTCTAGAGACTTTTTCTTTTTAATTTTTTAATTTGTCAATTTTTCTTTTTAATTTTTTTAATTTTTCTCTTTAATTTTTTTTCTTTTTGATTTTTTTAATTTTTCTTTTTAATTTGTTCAATTTTTCTTTTTAATTTTTCTCTTTCATTTTTTTTCTTTCTGATTTTATCAATTTTTCTTTTTAATTTTTTTATTAATTTTTCTTTTCATTTTATTTAATTTTTCTTTTTAAATTTTTTAATCTTTCTTTTAATTATTTTTTAATTTTTCTTTTTAATTTTCTTAACTTTTTCTTTTTAATTCTCTTAATTTTCTTTTAAATTTTCTTAATTTTTTTAAAGTTTTTAATGTTTCACCTTAATTTCTTGAACTTTTCTCTTTAATCTTTTGATTTTTTTTTTTTATTTTTAATTTTTTTTTTCTTGTGCTGATTTTTGTCAAATATATCCGACATCAAAGTGGAATACAAGTTTTATTTTGTCGAATATGTTCAATATTTAAGTGGCAAGGGTTCTGCTGATCCAGTCATAATACTACACGTATACTACCCTATTTAACCCATGATAATTGCTATAAAATGTAATTGAAATGTTTAAAATTAGTCCTGAAGGATTCTTAACGACTGTTTTTCAGGTGATGGTAATTTTCTGATTTCCAGCCTCCAAAGCGATTTTCTCCCTCTGCGCGGCGCACCTGATCATGACACCCATTACTCATTGTGCAAATTGCGAAAGATACGCTAACGTATTTGTTCTTACGCACTCGTTAATTAGTACGTAAAGTGTGAAGCTAGATGCGTAAGGAAAGATTATTATCTTATACGTTCACCTTTTAGCCATATTGCTATTTCAAGTGAGTAATGTGTGAACTTGATCAAGCATACTGAATTTCTATTGATTTTTGAAAATTTGGATCGTCAAGGCCTGAAAAAGGACCAATGGAAAAATCGGTAAAATGGGTTAACATAGGGAAAAATTAGAATATTTCAAATGTACTGTTTGAATTTTGATGAAAATTCGCAAAAAAAATTCTGAAACCATAGACTGTAAAAGTAATCCCTTGAGGGGGGGGGGGTCTGGCGGTCTCCCTCAGAATATTTTAGGGGGTCTGGGGCTCTTCCCTAGAGAATTAAAGGGGGGTCTGGGGGTTTCTCCCACAAAATATAAGGGGGTCTGGGGGCCCCCCAGATTAAGTTTGATGGGAGAAAGAGTTCGTAGGGTATTCCCCACAGTTTATCTCTATTGTTACCATCATGCATATCATGTATTGAATGATATTTTTTGCAATGCGTATTGCATACCTGGCCAGGAACCTGAATCTTCGGACTGGCTAGAGTACGTTACGTAGGCGCATATAATTGCGGGAACGTAACCGCGCGCAACACCGCGTGTGCCCGTAATTCGATTTAATCGGTCTCTGTCTCGAATTTCGTACAACCAACCGCGCTAACTACTCCGCGCTCTAACACTTAAAGATATGGAATGCGTGTGTGAAAACGGGCTCTCCTGTCTAAGTTTGAGGATTGATGCGATGGGTGGGTGGGTGGAGAGGGGGGTGTAATCTAACGAGGACCAGTTCCCAAAATAAGGAAGATATGAAATTAAGGATTGAAAAATGTTTCTTCACCAAACTTATGTGTGCACTGTTGCCAAATAACTCACGAAAATCTTAATGAAAGACACTATAGTAAACAATAATTTCTCTCAGTTTTTGTTACACCGTTGGATTCCACGTACCTTAAAGTATAATTACGTTTCAACAACATTTTTGAAACATCATGCATTAATTCACAATCACAGTTATATCGAAGAAAGTCCTATGTTTTGTCCTTGTCTCACTCACAGTTTCTTATGGGCATAGAATTCTAGGATATAGGCTCATAGGCACCTTCACATACCGCATGTCACATACCACGTGTCATATACCCCGACAGGCCAGCCCAGTAGGTATATAGCTGTGATATATGAGCGTTTCCCCGATTCGGGAAGAGGACCCACGTAACTCAAATAGGACACTGAATCAAATCGCGGAAAGACGGACCGCTTTTTACATTGCACTTATGGAACGGAGCTCAGAGATTACAGCGCTACCGGACCAACCTGCGTTACTATAAGTTTAACGAACCTCGATTTTAATGCAGTGTGCAGTTGGCGCACTGTAGTCAGAGATCGTTATATAACGTGGCCAAAAATCAGAAAGTAAACTGGAATGTATTCTATCCATTTAAACTTATGTAAAATATCGAATTCAGGGGGTTCACAGTGCACAAGGAAAAATCGATATATTTAATGAGTTTAAATGGAGCAGTTGCATTGTTGCCAGATGGCACGCGACGCCACTGTCAATTGAGGCATTTTTCGGTAAATGGGCGTATGGCGAAAAAACGACTTTCGAGAAAAACGCGTTTGAAAGTTTAAAACGTTATAACTTCTAGACTACTGCAGATTTTTCAAAATTTGAAAGACCGACTTGTAGAACAAACATTCAAGAAGAACTTTACTTAATTTCAAGTTTTTAGAGTGAAAATTAGTTGAGCAGTGAAAGTTCAAAGTTGAAGCGTTATACGCCCTTTTACCGAAAAACGTTTTTTTTTCTCTCCCAGCCTATCCGACAAGTATTGTTTGGGTTAGATTTGGGTCACAAACTTGAAGAAAAGGAAATTGTAAGGAGGAGGGATGGTAATAAGGCCTTTTTGGGCTCATTTTTGGCCAAAAAGGAGGGTTTTATTGTTGTCATCGGAGACGGAGCCAAAAACGCAAAAAACCCACACACTGACAGATCCACACACACACTGACATATCCACACACACACTGACATATCCACACACACACACTGACATATCCACACACACACAGACATATCCACTGAGCTCTTATCAATATCAGATACATATGCGATGTGAGTACAGATATCGCGAGCGCGAGCCCCTGAGAGTACCGCTCGTAAGAGGCACTGTAGCCCATAAGTTTCTGAATTCAGCCGAGGTGGGTCCATTCGAACGATTGATTCGTGGTTATTTTCCGTTCAACATATGAATAACTTTATATCACCTGTTAGGTCACATCGTCAGGATTTCAAAAACGAGTTCTCCAAAAAAAGGGCGTAAATCGCCATACGCCCATTTACCGAAAAATGCCTCAATTTATCATTTATAAACTTCCAACACTGATTTTTTCAGTCACATAGAACACTTGAAACAAGTATTTTGAAACCTAGAAAAGCCACTGGAAAGTTGAAATTAACCTTAAAAAGGTCGGAAACAATAGATTTTGAAGCCTTTTCTTCACTGATTTTTTGCCTTTTTTATTTTATCTCAGACTATGGTGCGGCGCTACGGCGACGCACATTGAAGCGAGTCACTGGAATGGGTCGGACATGGAAAAAAGTACCCAAAAATTCAAATTTTGATGTTTCTACAGTCAAAAAACATACTGTAAGGAGTGATTCTTGTAGGAAATTTTATATTAAAATCAATGAAATAACTTTCAAACTTTTAAGTTGCTTACTGACAAAGATATACGCATGTAAAGTCGCGACAGTATTTCCAGCCTTGTCCATTGACTCGTTCCACTGTGCGACGGGTTGGCGCTCATTGGAGCGATACCAAAGCAGCGCCAACTCGTGGATCACGTTGATTCCCAAAGCTGATTTTCTTTCACCGCGACCGATACGAAACGGCATGGAATCTGATTGGATAGCAACTCCTCCTATTATATGGTCATTTCAATTAAGATTGAAATACCTTCGTGAATAGAGTATACCAAAGTCGACCACCATCAGGTTGCGCCACTTGTGCCGTTGGAAAAATAAATGACAGACTTTACTCGGCTAGAATCTTGACGAAATAACTATAATAATTCCAAAGACTATAACGGAATCATCGACTACCAGTACCATAGATGGTTCAGAGCCGGAGTTGTTTCAACACCAATGGTATAGATGAGTGTTTTTTTTTTTTTTTCCAACAGTTGCTAAGGCAGGACTAAGCGACCAATCAATCTTTGCACTTGCAAGGATCAAAATCGCCTTATTACGCGATCGAATGCACCATAGTCTTGCATTCCAAATGTTAGCGGGGTTGCTCTTGACAGAGCCGTGGAATAATTCTCGCTGGCATCTCATTAAAAATGTATCCAAAAAAGTTTCTCAAAATTACCACTTTATTATTACATCAACCAGTGTTTGAAGTTGATGGATTACAAAATCCATACCGAATTAAGAAACTCTAGGACAGTGGGACATACCAGAGACAAATAGAGACGGAGCACTAACTGGCTGCAGCAGAGGCACTCTGAATTCTCGCGGATTCAACAAAACAACAGTCAACGTCGCATGGTGTTGAATGGTGAGCACCCTCCTCTTCACTTCCCACCCATCCCCCATGTGTTTTCCGAATGTCACCATTCAACACCATGCGACATCTCAAGGTGTTGTTTCAAATGTTATTTTGTTGAATCCCCAAAAATTCAGTGCGCCTCAAATCTTCTCTATGTATTTTAACGTAGTACTTTGTCTCCATTTGTCTCTGGGACATACTACTAATTAGCATAATCATCTGCGTTAACCCTAACCCAATCAAATCTACTAAATATACGACAAAGTAGCTGTACAGTGGCATTGAAACATCCCCAACTTTTGCATTGAATCATCTAAAGTTTAGCTGGCCAACTACTTTTGCGGGCGAGGCGTGCTGTGCGCCTTCAATTCCACAGATAGGCAAGTACATTACGTTCGTGCACGAATAGTTAACTATCCAATGTTTGACCGTTGAACATCACCCACTCAAGGAAAGGCCGGGGACCAAATAATCGCCTAAAAAACACGACATTTCAGGAAAAGGCCATTGACGCCTTTCAGTAGCAACCCATCATTAGTGTATCACCATGGAGTCGCCTCAACACTACATTGAACAGAGCACTGTTTCATAGCTTCAATAACTAAGGTTAAGCGGTTAAATTCTACTAACAATAAGTTTTTATTGATAAAATAGAAAATCACTAATAGACCGTACTTACGAAATAAAACTGAGGATAAAGTATTTGCGATTTAGTTCGATTTGACCATCATACTTATTATGTTATAAAAATTTTGTAGAATCGTACCTTGTATCGAAAATGTATGATGGTGGCTGCTCTGTTTTGAGATCGAGGAGGTTATGTTCGTCTTGGTATACGTAAGCTTATGGCCCGCTTATGGAGTTATCGAGTATTTTGTTGGTTTTTTGAAGTTCAACCAAAATTGGTAAAGCACGTCAGTAATGAAAGTTTTGGGCTTAGTTACTTACATAAAGTATTAAAAGACTTGAAAATCATATTTAGAGAGGATAAATCACGATTTTGAATTTCATCAACATTGCACTCTCCATAAGCTCTGTATACCAAGATGACCCTAACCTCAAAGAAGCAGCTTGGTATGTGTAGAGGCGGTATTGATTAAATGCACCGTACAATGACATCACATCACAAATACGGACTTTTTTAGAACTCTTACGTTATAGGATCGATCAACGACTTTTAAATCGATTTTATTCCAATAACTCTATGCATATACACGCAAACTCATATCGCAAAGAAGTATAAAGAGGGATGGAGGAAGAGAGGGGAATTCTAGTATATATTTATATCGCTCCTGGTTATCGATTTATTGCGCTTGAGCCAAGAGTTACTCCGCTAGAGCCATTAAGCGTAGACGCTTGGACGCACTCGGGCGCTCGGACAGTGGTGGTCAGCTGCAGCTATAGGGCATTGCGTAGTCAAGTGCAGTTTAGATAGACATGCGTGCGGTAAGCGGTTTGTGTGCGCGGTGTTGATAAGATAGCGCACACATTTTGATGACTCGCACTGGCATCGGTGCGGCATGGCATAGAGTGATTGGTAGATTGGCACAAGAGCGCGCGCTAGTATTTTTACTTTTTTTGAGAAGTTTGCGCGCGAGCTGCTCGAACCATTCTACGGGCCATTGCGCGTGTCAGCTGGCGCGCGACGCGACGTGATGATTGAGGAGTGACCGTTCGCCGCGGTGCGGTGGCGGTGTGATTTTCATCGATCGTCTGCGTCTGTCTGTAGCGTTCGTCAATGAATGGATCCAGTGTTGCCAGATTGGGGTGAAAAAGCCGTACGTTTTACATTGATTTAAATGGGGACGCTACGGATTTTTACCCTCGATCTGGCAACACTGGATGGATCGGATGTCCGCTCCGTTTACCTCAGCGGTGCCATTTGTCAAAGAACGATCATGATCTATAATGAGTATTGATTTCCTATCGAAGCTACGTCTCTATGACATTTCCCACGGAATCGCAATGATTTTTTGAAATTTCTTATATGTAGAATCAATGGTTTTTTGAAATTTTCCATAGAATCGATGTTTTTTGACATTTCCCGCACGGAATCAATGTTTGAAATATTCCATTGAATCAGTGTTTTATGAAATTTTCCCTCGAATCAATTTTTTTGAAATTTTCCATAGATTTCATGGTTTTTTGAAATTTCTCATAGAATCAATGGTTTTTTGAAATTTTCCATAGAATCGATGTTTTTTGACATTTTTCACGGAATCAATGTTTGAAATATTCCATTGAATCAATGTTTTTTGAAAGCTTCCATCGAATCAATATTTTTTGAAATTTTCCAAAGATTTAATGGTGTCTTAAAATTTTCCATCGATCCAATGGTTTTTTGGAATTTTCCTTTATTTTCGATTTTTATCCAGTGCTGAATTTTAATTGAATGTCCATTTAAGTCAATTTTTTTAAATTTCCCATTGAATCAATGTTTTTTTAAATTTCTGTTCCGTTTGCAATCCAGGCTGAATCTTCATAAAATGTCCATTTGAATCTACGAATAATTGGGTACCTTGCATGATCATAAAAACCGCACAAAATCAAGAAATTTGGTCCTTCAGTAGAAAATGAGGGAAAGATTCGGGTTGAATCATTTGACACATTTCCGACATTAATTTCTACATTTTTTCTACATTCTTTCTACATTTTGACCGATTCCTGAAAAAGTAATTTTTTAGGTTTTTTTTTCTTTTTAATTTTTTAAATTTCTCAAAACAAACTAACAACTGTATGACCTTTATATAATCGTAGGATTTTTACTCACTATTAACACGGAAAAATCAGATAAAATTTGTAAATTTTTACGGGATTTTTGCTTAATTTTCTGATTAAATCTACCGATCTTCCTCTTTTGCACCGCAATATTAACTCCACCAAAATTTCCTGTGGTGACCTGTGGTTTATCAAAGAGCGCAATCAGGGGGTTTTGTACGTCAATCCCAACCCGCCCCGCCTCGCCTTACTCGCATCAAAAATCAAGGCAGCCTGAGGTCAAGAAAAAGGTCAAGGTCGGACAATTTTTATACCCCGGCCCACCCCAACTATAAAGATAAAATGAGTTGGGCAATTGTATGAGCAACCCTTCCTCTCCCCCGTTTCTCAACCCCATATAGTTTTTATAGCTGATGAATCGTTTAACCCTTTAATGACCAGGTTAGCTCTAGAGTCCCTTGATGGAAATATTGTATAGGGAGTACCGACACGACTCTTTATGCATTTTGACAGGAGTCGATTTTGTCGACTGCCTGAACGAATTCGAAGGTTAAGTTCAACAGTGAACCAGTGGTGGACTGGCGGATTTTCCGGCATTCCGGTCCGTTCCCATACGTTCCTCCACGAAACGACTCCTTTCGTGTGGAGCCTTCGATGTCGTCGACTCCTGCTCGACTCCGTGAGAGCCTAAAACCAACGACCAATCAGAACTCGTTGAGCTCGTGTCGGTACTCCCTATACAATATTTCCATCAAGGGACTCTAGTTAGCTCAAGAACACCACTCCTCTGTTCATATAGGGAAGGTAGTTAACTGTTCGTACTCGGCGGAGTTGGAATTGCCTATTCGACGAATTGAAGGCGCTCGACGAGGCCTTATTTATTGTAGCGTTTTCATGTAGATTCACGTTTATCCGGAATGATGACTGAATCAATGTAAAATAGACTAGAGGAGAAAAACGAGTATACTCAAGCTCGGCCCATAAGGGGTTAATCTACCGATTTTGTTTTTATGTTTGTCTGCTTCTTCAATTTTTATATGTCAATGCTACTATGGAGGTTCCAATTTGAATTAATGTTGAATTTCCTGAAATTTTCCGTTTATACCCCGATTTTAAATACACCGATATTTTTCTGAAATTTGGCAACGTTACTACGTCTGCTCCATGTCTCGATCCAGTCCACGTCGCGTTTCGCGTCTTGTTGTGGCCGCAGAGTAAGCAGTAGACGCGCGGCTTGGCGTGGCGTGGCGTGGCGATGGATGGATTGGACTTGACTTGGGAGGAGACCGGCTGTGCTGATCGAGTGCGGTGAGGAATCTGGAACAAAGTTGAGGTGAGCTGAAAATGTTAGAATTGGAATTAGACATTAGACGATTCAATGTTGATGTTTTTGCACCAACGGGGATGTGGATGAGGGTATCGAGGCAACAGTGTTGCCAGTTCTCGATTCTCTTTTGGACAGAACTAGTCGTTTATATAGCATGGCTGGTCATTAGAGCACTGGCGCGGGCGTAGCGTGCAATTTGCTGGCAACGTTTTATTGTTTTCATTTAAACCTATGGGATAAGATCGAACTATTGGGTGTTCGTTGAACACCTCCGCATTCGAGCTTTTACATGGCTTTAAATTGGCAATATCCAACTTTCTTAGGGATAAGAGTACCCTTGCCCCGCGGGTGGCACGCTTCGGGAGCGGCAAAATCAGAGAGAACAAGCAAAAAAAAAAAAAAAAAAACAGCTCCAAAAAGTTTCTATCTGTTTGCCATTTCGTCTCAACTTTTACACAATATATATTTGCACCTATATGGCCAGATCATAAAATTGCCGAAATTTGACGATTATTTTGCGATAAATTGCAATCCACCCTACATCCGCGGCTAACGCCAAAATCAACCGAACTTGGGATTTTCACCCCCCCCCCGGTGACCCCTTTTTCAGTTTTACTCTCCTTTGTTCCCCCTTCTTTTCCCTTCCCTCCCCCTCTTTTCCCCCATTTTTGGTCAAACGGGGGGGGGGACGATCGCCCCTTTGCCCCCCCATCCCTGTATCCGCCAATGTTTTGCCCCCACCTCGCTGAACGGATATACAAAATCCGAGGTTCGAGGACAACAGTTCGGGTTCTCGTAATAAAATTCGCCTCAAGTTGGCATCTTAGCTTGTTCTTTGACACAAATTATAACCGATATCTAAGCGGGAAAAATAATGAAAATTCAAAACGCCGCACGCCCGCTCTTTTACCTCCCAGCACCTCAATTTAGAGGAAAGCGATAACCGTTTTTGAGATTATATTTTGCAGAAAAGAAGCATGCTTTTTCAACAAGAAGAAAAATATTATTTGATTAACTTTTAAAGGGTTACATAAATATTTGTTTTTAGTTATTTTCCTTCTGTTCGAGTCAGGGTCATTTTCCTTGATGCGTATTTACACGCTATACCCTACAGGTATCGTTCATATTGGTTCACAGACTTGCGAATAAAAAATTTGAGGAAAATTTGAGAACAGAAAAAATGTCTATAAATAAATTAAACAACGAATTTATTTTTGATTTGGGCGTGTGGCCAGCCTTCATCTTAGAAAGCTCAAAATTCCCTCAAAACATTTATTTTCTTTCATGGAATCAATTTAGGTATGCAGTTTAAAATTTTCGGAACTGAAAAAGATGTTGGATGGAAAAAGGGCGTGACGGTTCTTATGTCTTTTGTCACTAGGCTCCTCGATTTTGAGTTCATTAATGCTTTGTCAGAAATCAAACGATTTATCGATGCTCTGATTTTTTCTCGCAATTATTGTGACAATTATTGTGACGTAACACTCATCAACGTAGATTAATACAGTAACATGAAACAAACCGTTAGAGGCGTTGTGCACTTGTGCGGAATATTTTTCTCTCTGGTGAATGGGGTTGAAAGATTATAGTGACGTCGCAGCCGGTTCATAGAGTTGCTAGTTCAATCGGTAATTATGAACTGACGTCAAAGTATACGCCACTGATCAAATATTTAAGACTTTTAAATAATAATTTAATGATTATCTAATCGATATACTGATGTTCTTTTCTTTGCTTCAAGTCTTAAAAACATAAATTGCAAAAAAATTAAACTAATTGTAAAAAAATTATATAAACTATACAAACTAGACAAATTTAGTAAATATCTGTAAAATTAACAAGACATATGATGTTGATTGAAAATTCGGTACTTCCCACCATATATAGAGTCCGCACGTATACATGGAGCATTTGGTTTCAATACCAGAAATATCCATTACCACAAATTCACGATTATGGAGCTTTTACATTTATACAATGTAAGTACATCCGAATCTAATGCACCTAATTTAACGCTCTTTTTTTCATATGAAATTTGCTTAGTCATAGCTCTTTTTATCGGGAGAATTTTAGTTATGTAAAAAAGCAAGCAGTAAAGATTTCTTTTCTTTTAGAACAAAGAAATCATTGCACAATCGTGAAAATATTGTACTGAATATTGCTGGTTTTGTATAACTAAAAACGCACGCTGCATATCAACCTTGGATAGAGAGACCAATTGTAGGTAGATGGCTCACTATAATTGAGTGACGCAAGTATAAGTATATAGGTTCACCGACTTGTATTTATATGTATGCTTTTCCTGTATTTATTCTAGCTGTATTCTAATGCATTTTATACCTGTCTTGTACTAATCGATAGTCTATACAGTTCTTTGCACCATCAACGCAGCAACAAGCAAGCATGGTAAGCCGAGAGCCGTATATGATGTGCCCCAAGGTTATAGATTAAAGAGGTATGCTCATCTGACTTCGCGCCACGAATTCGGTGGCGCGCAGTTCAAAATCACTGCAGGCAAGATGGCCGACAACAGCAGAAAACGTATACTCTTTGCAGAAAACATTGGGCTGCACTCTGCAGGAAAGCAAAAAACAACCCAATATTTTCTGCAAAGAGTATACGTTTTCTGCTTTTGTCAGCCATCTTGCCTGCAGTGATTTTGAACTGCGCGCCACTGAATTCGTGGCGCGAAGTCAGATGAGCATACCTCTTTAATCTATAACCTTGATGTGCCCCTATCTTTAAAACGTCAACTTTTTCTCGCCTTTGAAGTTCTATGTCTTCCTTATACACGTTATAGCCCTATCTGTAATAAGCATTGTCTTAATTCACTTTCCGCGTGAACGTTAATTTGTAGGCGTAACGACGCACGGTGGATCGAGTCAATGGGGAGGGTCGGACATGGGCAGGAAAAAAAAAGGTCACATTTCCAATAACTTTTTATGGTTTTCTAGTAGTTAAACATCTACAGGGACTGTATCCATGGTTCATAGGTCATTTCACCCCCCTCATTTGACGTGCGGGTTGCCTAAACTTGACAAGGAAGGCAATATGAAATTTACCGTCTGATTTTTAAGTTTTTCTTTTGCTTTCGCATCAGATTTTGAAAATGTAAATCAAAATTTCGATTTCACTGGCTTACTGCCCTTCCTCTGAAGAACATTTTCACATGTCGTTGATATTTTTTGTCATTATTATAAGGGGAGAAAAATACTTTGAAAACTCGCTAAAAAAAATTGTAAAAAAAAAGGGGGGAAAAGCTCTACAAAAAAATGTCCCCATATGTCCCCTAAATGCTTTTCTGGGTTGTTTTCTACACCTCTTCAGGAATGTATTCCAACAAAAATTGGCCGCTAATACCCGCTAATTTGAGCAAACGACTCGTTTGAATGAGAGCAAGTCGCGCGCGTTTTGAAGCTTATCCTCGCTTTCCAATTCTATCACAAAGATCGCGCATCACAAGATATCTTCCAATCTCGATAAGTCTTCAATTGATAACTAATTTTCACTAATTTGTTGAATTTTTGGTGGAAAATAAACAAGAATTCAGTTCCCTACGTGCATTCAGCTCTAGTTAATAGGTGAATTGGTGTTACAAGCTCAGTGTTTGGTTTATTTAATTTATATGTTAAATTTGCCGTTTGTTTTGACAATTTTAATATATTTAATAATGTTATTTACGTATTTGCAATTGTTCAATGACTCAAGACACAATGAAAGAGACGATGATGCAGAAGACTAATTGAATTTATTTGTTGAACTCTACCATAATAAAAAGTCGTTGGATGATTGTGATCATCTGGTCACGTTCATTGTAAAAAACTATAAAACTTCGTTTGACGAACAAACTTTGACTGATGAGTGCCACATGTTTTCTTTGAAATTGATGAATTCAGAATTTTTTTGTGGACAGAAGAAGAAGAAGGCCAAGGAATATCTCCCAGAGGCACTTGCACTTCTGAAGGTTTGCCCTCAAGACACAATGAAAGAGACAATGATGGAGAAGACTGATTGAATTTATTTGTTGATTTTGAAAATGTGTCGTAATAAAAAGATGCACCTAAGTTTTCTCCCCCTTTTCCGTGTTTTTATTTATAATGTAACAAGAAAAATTGAAGTTAAAGAGTTTCAAAAGATCCACACGGACAGAAAGAAAAACGAGGAAGTAAAAATTCTTAGTTTGACTGAAAAAAAAAAAAAAAAAAAAAAAAAAAAAATCGTTATATTGTCTCGCGTATGTGGGTTGTGGGCGTATAACGAAAAAATGGTGGGGGGGGGATTACGAAAAATTAAGTTGATAATTGTTTAGCAAAGGAATAATGTGACATTAGTAGTGAGGAAATTGTGACCCCCCCCCTCGTATAAATACGCGACGAATCTACAAAAACCGCCTACTTGTGACCCCCCCTCCCCCCTCGTATAAATACGCCACGAATCTACAAAACCGCCTACTGTCTTATTATCTGCTTATTTCAGCCGTTCAGTACCGCATTAGACGCGTGCAATGTGTGTTTTGAGCAAACCGTATCCACTAATGATGAGAAAATGTGTCAAAATACATTTTAGAACTCATAAATTGCGAAAAATATTATCAAAAACGGATTCTACGACGAAAAATACATAAGGTCACAAATTTCTGGGGAATTACATGCTCGAAAATGGTCCATACTTAGAGGAAACGAAGTGCGTGATGCGCGATGTCCGACCCCTCCCATTGACTCGATCCACCGTGCGACGTAGCGTAACGTAAACTTAATTTGCCGGCAAGTTATTAATACCTACCAATGCAACGGCGGCGCGGCGAGTCTATAGTGCCACGCGCCTCGCCTGGCGATGCATCTATCTATAAGTAGTACAAAACGGCAAAGGAAACTCACGCATATCGCAGCGGGGCTCGAGCGGGGCGTTATGAAATGAACTTCGAAGTTATGTACTTCGGTCTTGGTCTCTTCGCTCCACATGACGTGTGTAAGGAGGTACAGTTTTTTTTTTTTTTTTTTTTTGTCTGCCTCTGGCAATACACGTGTTTGTTTCCATTATATCATTTGATATTTGATAATCTTATCGAGGAAGACTGGAAGAAAAGAAGGAAAAAGTAACCCATTTAATAAATGTTTGTCTACGCGGGCTTTGTGACTTGGTGTCGCGTCGGTGAGCCAATAGCCAGCTCCAGTGAAGTCGTGATAGACCATCGAATCGAGCGTCTAATTAGATCACGTGATTCTATAGGGCAGTGGTCGCTCGTTTGAAATCCACGGTCATCGCTTTTTTTCCCCCGCCCATTTGAGCCTCTAGGTAAAGTTAGAGTTATGGCGTACGCAAGAATTAGTCTCTCTCGCTCTTTTCCCGTTTGAGTGTATATGTACTAGAAAAGGAAAGAGATAGGGGCTGAAGACACGTTCGAGCCCCTGTTTCTGTCCTTTTCTTACACACGCCTTCAAATGGGGAAAGAGAGAGAAAGACAAAGTCCTGCGTACGCTACTGGTTCCTATATACACTATGTAAGTTGCTCCTATTTCTTATTGGCTCTCAGATTTATAGGCTCTCGCGGAAGCCCAAAGAGGCAAAATGCTAATGGTGGGAAGTTATATTTACTTCTCGCACTCGCTCATGCATAACATGTACGCAGCTGAAAGAGATAAAACACTCTGGTATAGCGCTGACAAAACCATTTGGTGGTAAAATGGTCTAGCGAAAGACTTTAGTAGAGCTAACCGAATGGTTTTGCACTCCTAATTTAAAGCATATAACTAAAGAGACTTTGCTGGGAAAACCGCAAAAATGTTGCTGACTCAACTTACGTCTTTTGCTGGGCCATTTTTCTATCAAAGGTTTCGTCAGCGTTACCAAAGTAATTTTTTTCTGTCTTTCCTGTGTATAACTACGCAAAATGTCAGCATAGTGGGCTTTCGTTCTAAGAGTTATCCTTTAATGCATCGATCTTGTGATCGGTTTACTTTGATATTGGATTCCTTTCGAGAAAATTATTCTTCTTTTCGATTGTTTTTGGAAATTTGGTTCATTGAGACGGCGGTGTATACTGTAAGTGAGGTTGTGAACCGTGATGATTCTTGGAACCGGTTCTAAAAAAATTGAATTCGGTTCTATTTTCGATACCAGTCTCCGGATCCTGAAGGTTCCAATGCGACTCCAGAGTTGGAACCAGAAGAAAATACTGACAAAGAGCTCACGTACTATGAATGACGAGTATTGGAGGGAATAAGTAACTGAGCAAGTAAAGTGTCTTATTAACAATGCAGTAGCGGCCTCGTACGCAATCGATAATTATTCGTCTTCCATTTTAATCTATGCAGAAGTATCGATTGTCTAGACATTCAATTGAGCCGTAAATGGATCGATTCTTTCCTATAGGTTTTTATGCGCAGGAAGTATCGATGAATGAATCGAATTTATAGAAGTTCGAATCTATAGAAGTTCGAATCTAAATAAGTTCGAATCGAATCTAGAATGTAGAAGTTCAATGGAGCCATAAATGGATCGATTCTTTCCCATCGGTTTTTATGCGCAGGAAGTATCGATGAATGAATCGAATTTATAGAAGTTCGAATCTATAGAAGTTCGAATCTAAATAAGTTCGAATCGAATCTAGAATGTAGAAGTTCAATGGAGCCATAAATGGATCGATTCTTTCCCATCGGTTTTTATGCGCAGGAAGTATCGATGAATGAATCGAATCTATAGAAGATCGAATCGAATCTAGAATGTAGAAGTTCAATGGAGCCATAAATGGATCGATTCTTTCGCATAGGTTTTTATACGCAGTAAGTATCGACGAATGAATCGGAATTTACGAGCTTGCACCGGCATGCAGCAAGGTGAGCAATAAGACTTGTTGACTTCAGTGTTGGGCAAAAAATTATTCGGAAATTATTCGGTGTGTCCGGCAACGCCGAGTCAATCGAATTATTCGACGAATAATTCTACAATTGACCTATACCTTCCGTGTGCTTCCCTTTCCTCAACTCAGGTAGCAAACCCAGTTTTCAGTGTTGCCGGAGTCATTTCATTATTTCTGATTATTCGGTTGCCCAACTCTGGTTGACTTAATGATCACAGATCAAAGTTATTGAATTCATTGCAGCAGTGGCGCTCGTGCAATGTGGCAGCAATGGACTCCCTCCATTTAAACCTCTGTAAAATAATCGATTCTTTGGTGAGGCGCTGTGCCTCACCTAGAATCGATCTTTTAGCACAGATTTAAATGGCAAAATAGCACTGTTGACAGATTGCACGAGCCGCTACTGCATTGAAGTCGAAATAATTCATTCAAATGTGGCATCCGTGCTTAAACAATCGCGCAGGCTTATTACAGATTAGAGATAACACGTCGTAAAAGGTGACCTAGAGTTTTAGGCAGCAACCGGGCCGGCCGGTCATCCACTATTCCATCGCCATCGACAACTTTGCTTCCCCCGTTGCCAGATTGTGAGCAACGAAAATTGAGAAAAATTGAATCAGGTGAGTAATCAAAAGCGGGTCCAAAAACGTGCCCTTTTCTCTCTCTTCGTCAATTTGAGCGCATGAGTTTAGAAAAAGATAGAGGAAGAAGTAAAAGTCACGTGACTGACCCTAAGCTGTCCTTTTCTAACCCACGCGTTTTAATGGGAGAAGAGAGAGAAGGATGGATTCCTGGATACGCGAGTGGAGGTAATTTGAATATTATTTTCCATACACGTTGGCAACGCTGCCTTCTTATAGTTGTCACAGTCAGAGACAATGTACAGGGTGACTATGAAATAAGGACCCATCCATAATTCCTCAAAATGAAAACATAAAATTCGTATAGCAAACGAGGGTGAATAAACTGTGACTAATTTTTTCTTAAAGACTATAGTAACAATTTGAAATTTTTAGGCGTCAATTAAAACCCTCTAAGTTTTCAGGCACAAAATGATTAATTTTTGAAAATGGGTTTATTTCTTTAGTGGGTCTTTTTTTATAGTCACACTTTACTGATACTAGAGATCACACGCTAGCCACTCGCGCGATGGCTTTTTTTTTTTTTTTTTTTTTTTTTTTTTTTTTTCGGGGACTCAACAGAATCACAGTATACTCATCTACACAGTAGCGAAACTCTACAGGAGCGCTTTGGCGAATTTCGTTTTTCAATGTGATCAAATGGGAAAATTGAGTTGTTTACCATCCACCACCAGGAGCGCCACCGTGCGTCAAATCAAATGGAACATGTTAGTGTTTACCATCCACCACCAGGGGGCATTCGCCGTTTTTCTAACATTGAGTTTCGGTACTGTGTAAGATAAGTATACTGTGAACAGAATAACATTGTGAGCAAAATTCATTGGATTATACGATGTCTGATGAGTGATGACCAACGACAAAACTCCGATGCTTCGCTCTCATTGGCAACTGATCTCAAACATCTTTGCTCATCAGTCAAAATATGGTCCAGTTGGACGTTGCATAGTTGAGACTCCGAAAACATAAATTGCCACTTGAATTGAACATGGGCAATACCGCGGGCGTGGCTGGAAAATTTTTCTGGAGGGGTCAAGTTTGGAAACCCCATCCGAGGGAGGTCTGGGGGATACCCCCAGCTTTGAAGGAGGGTCACCCGAAAATTTGTGTAAAATTTAGCAGCTTTCAGATGTGATTTTAAGCTATCTCCTCCTCGTAAAGTGTATTTTAATGTTCCTTCCCCCCAAAAGATCAAATTAGAAAATACAAGTCTTACAATTTTATTTTTCGGTACTCGTATATTCAAATAAGAATGCATCGTAGAATATAAAATAATGCCTTAACATCGTTTTCTATTTTGTTGTTCGTTTTACATTCATTATTATTATCATTCATTTTTAATGATTCTTTTTTTTTTTTTTTCCTTCTTTCACGGAAAAAAATCAGAGGTAAAATTAACCATAGCATAGTTGATTTTGGCACCTCCTACAAAGTATGGTAAATTTCACCTGATGTTTGGCATGATGAGGTACACTTTTGGTCAACGCATCCATCTGCGCGTTATATTAAACTAGTAGTGTGCTTCATCATACCAAACATCAGGTGAAATTTACCATACTTTGTAGGAGGTGCCAAAATCAACTATGCTATGGTTAATTTTACCACTGATTTTTTTCCGTGTTTTTTTCAACATCAGATTTTCTGGGGTGACCAGCGCCCCCCCCCCCCCCCCGACCCCTTGTAGCTTTGCGCATGGGTAAGATAGATTGTGCACGGTGTCTAGTATACATTTATTGTCTCTGGTTATAGTGTAGACAAATTATCGATCTGCCCAATGGGGCAGTTGCAAGGGTCTAAAATGTTGAGTTTTTTATTAAGAAAATGAAAGTACTAGATGAGCTGAGAACAGAGATGCCTTTGGTTTCTCCTCAAGTCCCATTGTTCCGGAGATGAGATTTTGACCCGTAATACATTGTTTTAAATGGGAATTCCGCGTAGTGACGTCACTACACACACGATTTTATACAACTTTACACGTCTGTATCTCCGAAACCGGGACACATATGAAAAAACCAAAGACACCATTGTTCTCAGCTCATCAAGTACCATCATTTTAGTTATAGAAAACACAACATTTCAGACCCTTGCAACTGCCCCATTTTAAAATATCATATAGTTCTAAAATTTGAATATTTAATTGCTCAATCTGGCGGCCATGCTTGCCCCTGAGTCGCGATAGGAGTCGAGTCTGCGGCTCGCGAAGGTTGATTCGGATGGCCCGCGGCTTTTATGGCTCGCGGCTCAAATCGGAATCAGCCGTGTATTCTTCACACGTCAATCGTATCCGAAATACCAACAATTATATTAATTTATTTATCTATCTAATTTCGTTTTTTTCGTCGAAGCGCACGCTTTAAAAATTAAAACTTATCTAAAGGTCGTTGAGGACGAAGAAGAGGTTTTTTTGGACTCATCTACTTCATGGTTGCCAACATAGGCACAAACTAGTAGCGTGCACTTTGGCAACGTTGAAGTTCGTCCCTTTCAGCCCATGAAAAAGGTCGAATGCGAAGGTGTTCGCCGAACACCCAATAGATCGATTTTTTTTCGTGGTTTTAAATAGAAGAACTGCAACGTTACAAATTACACGCGTTGCCACTGGCAACTACCAAAAGTGTGGGAGGGGGGGGGTGTTTAAAACAATGGCGACTCGTGCAATCGGGCAATCATGCTCTTTTGCCTCTAAAGTATTTGTAAGAACATCGATGCTAGGACCGAGAGGCACGGTTCTTTGCTGGAGAATCGATTGTTCTACTCAGAGGGCCGATCATTTACTTTATCGTTAAACCGATCGATAAAACTGTATACGAGTGATGCTATTGGTCGAAAATTATAAAACTTGGCTGTTGCTATGGTAACCATCGTTAAGAGTCTCGTTTTATAAAGGCTACTCATGAGTAACCTTTAAAAAACGGACAACATAACGATGGTTACCATAGCAACAGCCAAGTTTTACAAAATTCGACCAATAGAATAACTCATAGACAGTCTTATCGATCGGTTTAACGATGAAGTAAATGATCGGCCCTCAGGTTTAATTGGAAGGGATCCATCTTTGTCACATTTCAAGAGCCCCAGAAAATCGGAAAAGAAGGAAAGCTAGGGTAGAAAAAGAGAAGACGGAGAAAGAAAGAGGAAGGAAAAGCCAAGCTCTTATATAGAATGTGACCGATGCCCCCCTTAGTAAAATTCCCTAGTTAAGCCAATGCATGGTTGCCATTTTGGTATAAAAACACAAATTGAAAAGAAGTGCACAAAAAGTGCCCATGAGTATTTTTTTTTTTTTTTTTTGAAAGTTTATAAGAGTCCTCTTTCGCCAACTAGAGTTCGTTTCTGAAGTGTAGGCGTACCTAGACTGATAATCTTTGGAATCTGTCAATGTTCACGGAAAAAAAAAACTACGGTGAAAACAACCATACGGATACCTGATTTTGGCACCTGCTAGATGTTATGGTAATGTCAACCAGAAGTATACTATGTTTTGACTTGGTACTAGGTGAAGTTATCTGATTGCATGTCGAATTTACTCAAAGTATCGGTAAATGTACCATACTTCTGGTCAAGTTTACCATAACATATAGGAGGTGTCAAAATCAAGTATTCGTATGGTTATTTTCACTAATCTTTTTTTTCCGTGTTATTTCTCATGACACAAAATGAAATTAATAAAAAATGAATTTGATAATAATAATGACTTTTGACTAAGTAACGCTTTAAAATCAAGTTTAATGTCTGAGGCAAGTTTTGTTTTGATTTCAAGTAATAGAAATTGGAAATTCGCCGGTCTAGGCGGTACGCCTAAACTTCTGAAGCGAGCTCTAGGGCCCAACAGACGAGAGAGAAGAAGAGAGGAAGAAGAAGGTAAAATGAAAGAGAGAAGAGTCACATCCATGTCTTTCCGAGACACTGGCGCAACCATAGGATCTCTTCCATCTCTCTCATTTCCCATTTGAATGTATAAGTAGGAAAAGGACAGAAAGAGGGGGTTTCATCCCGTTGTCCATCCTTGTCTAACATACGTTTTTCAATGGAGAAAAGAGAGAGACGAAGAAACTCTCGGTGCGCTACTGTTCCGGGACGACTAGATCCCACGAGTAATTGAAACTGTGGGAACAAGACGTGGTAAGGAAAAGGAGTATACTTAGGCTTGGTATTTAAAGGGTTAAAATTACGCTTAAAAATAAACGAAATTAACGCCTAAGATTACAAGATTTGTTAAATGAGCTCAAAAAATGTCATTAATACAACACCGTGTATAGTCTGTAGATCTAAATATTATTAATAGCTTAACTATCTGCGTTGCAGTATAGCTCGGAGACTTCAACGAGTGGATAGAAAAGGTTACAATTCATACTATGGCGGATCCATGAATCTATCCTTCTCTCTCTCTTTTCATTAGAATGCGTGTGTTGGAAAAGGACAGAGAAGGGGCAGTCACGTGATTTTCGCCCTCTCTTCTATCCTCTTCTAACCAGTGGCGGCTCGTGCAATGTGGCAACAACGCAATCCCTCCATTTAAACCTATGTTAAACAATCGATCTTCAGGAGGTGCAATGCACCCCCAATTTATCGATACTTTTGTATAGGTTTAAATGGCAAAAAAGCATAGTTGTCAAATTGCACGAGCCGCCACTGCTTCTAACACATGTGCTTTCTAACGGGGAAAGAGAGAGAAGGACAACTTCTTGGATCCGCTAGTACTGAGTGAATTCAAAAATAATGATATGTATCAAAGTCTATGGTAATTAAAAATATGAAAAAATTATAAACAAATAAAAAACTTGAAGAATAATAAAATTATTTAAAACAAACAAACCATTTTTCAGTCTCGTTTCCGCAATTCACAGGGAGCGCGAGAGGTAGGAACGACTATGGCTGCATTCTTCTTCTTTCATAGCTGCATTCCTCTTCTGCACAAGCTGCGAATTGATGCGATTGTGAGATGAAACAATTACATTAAAGAACTTAGATTATATTTGTGTGATGTAGCGGCAAGGCAAACTACTTCGCGCGTGACTCTTTTTGAATTCCGGGTCATTTTTACGAAACGTTTCGAGTTTGACTCTTTCGTCCAGTCAAGCTTGAAACACGGACAGACTAAAAAATGAAAAGAGGAATGAGATAATGAGTGATCAATCTTAAATACTGTGACGTATGTTGAGATTTGAGTTGTTATAAATTGCTTCGTGGTTTAAAAAATTCTTAATCAACTATGATCCAGATCTAATTCATAAGTTTTAATTATTTTGGTTTTTTTTGGAATGGGGCTCTTGCAAACATTTGCTGCGAGCAAATGAATAGTCCTCTCTAATGTAAAAACCAGCGTAAATCACGAAAATCATACCAAGAAAATCTAAAATTCAGTAATAAACTCACATAACTGGTACAACGGCAAGTTCGTAATGGTGGTTCAACGCAGGTATTATGGGAGATTCCTGTCTATTATGCTCCTTTCTCTATTATCCCACTGAAACACAGAGATAAGTCTCAATTTAGACAGGAATCTTTCATGATACCTACGTCTCTCCGCCACTAACCCCGATTTTGAGAGTGGTGAGTTTTCAGTGTACTCATCGCGTCATTTTTACAGGTTTTTATACAAGAACCGTCTCTTCAATCCCCTACAGCAAAAGTTTGCGAGAGCTCTATTGTTATCAATTTTTCTGAGCTCAAAGACAGATTCCGAAAGTGGTTTAAAAGAATTTGTTATTTGAAAACCACTTTTTGTTTTGTTTTGTTTCCAAAATTATATTTATATGACTTCGTGTTGTGCAATGACGTACCTATTTATAATTAAAGTATTTGGCGTACGTATTGTTTAACTTCAAAATTACTCCTACCTTGCGCGCCAAAGTACCTTGCCCAAGCTCGGTCAGCCATTCCTCTTAATTTCTCACTTGAAAAAAATCTCGTTTTCACATTTTACTTATGCGTAGTCATTCCCGTTCCATTCAACAGGCGAACGTCTTTGCGAATGGCGCTCAATGGCCGAAACCCCACCACATTGAAATCACCTGAAAATATCGTTTCAGAAAAATACTTTCAGGACTATTTTCAGAAACTCCAATATCAGAGCTGCCGTTTTGCGTATAATTATCGACATTTTTTAATTCACCGATTATTCCACCGATTGAGTAAAGATTACACAGTTCAGTTCAATATATGAGTGTACTGCACGAAAATACTCTGATCTGTAATCTTTGCTCAATCTGTCGAATTACCGTTAATTATTAAAATATCCGCAAGTTTTTTAAAGTCATCGACGACTCCACCGATTGAGAAAAGATTACAGATGCGCGAGTATTTTAGTGCATTACAGTCGTAACCTAAACTGAGTAATCTTTTCTAAACCAGTGGAATCATTGGTGATTTGAAAACTGTCATTAATTATACGCAAAACGGAAGCTCTGCTCAATATATACGTACAGGGTATCTCAAATATATCGAGACTGACCCTGTAACTTCAAAATCAAACAAGCTAGCGAATTGATCTTGGACTCGTTTGGAAGATCAACTTGTTTTCTATCGATTGAGCTCAAGATGAACCCATTTGGTCAAAAATATTAACAAAGTTATGAAGGTTTGAACAAAAAAAAGTTAACCCCCTACGGGTTTCTCAGCATTTATTTTCTCGCAGCGAAAAACAAAGCACCAAATCAGATGTTGTGATCAGATAATGAGTATTATCGTGGCAATATTAATGTTGATAAGTAGTATTTTTGGTGTTACCAAGTTGTGCTCTGAGAAAGGAAGCATCGGAAGTTTAGTGCTACGTTTTTCGCTGCGAGAAAATATATGTATGCTAAAAAATCCGTAGGGGGTCAACTCCCCCCCCCCCTCCTCCAAACTGTCATAACTTTGTCGCAATGGGGCTGTTGCACACGTTTCCTATGAGCGATTTTATAGTCGATTCTGGTGTATAAACCTCCAAAAGTAAAGATGGCAGCACTAAAAACTTCCGAAATCCCACTCCTGAACTCAATGAACGCTTTTATTTGCGCAAGCGACCAATCGTGATGGTTGCGTAGGACAGTAATAATGGGAGATTCCCATCTAATAATACTGTAACTCCATCAAGAAGCGTGCGACAAATAAGAGACGATTTTCTTATGGCACCGGTGTCATCAGGTGTCACGGTACTATTAATCGAATGTGGATCAGAACTCTGGTAACTAATTATTCTGTGAATCTTCCTTGTCAGTATAGCTAGCTAGAGAGTGACAACTTGAAGATATTAAACTTAAGCTAGCGAATTGATCTTGGACTCATTTGGAAGATCAACTAGTTGTTTTATATCGATTGAGCTCAAGCTGAACCTATTTGGTCAAAAATATTAACAAAGTCATGACGGTTTGAACAAAAAAAGTTAACCCCCTACGGGTTTCTGAGCATATATTTTCTCGCAGCGAAAAACAAAATCAGATGTTGTGATCCGGGATCTTTGTGATCAGACAATGAATATTATCAGGAGCATCTTCAGTTACGTGACAATATTAATGTTTATAAGTAGTATTTTTGGTGTTTCCAAGTCCAAGTATTTTTGGTTTTTAAAGCGCTTGTATAGCAAAAGTGTGCAACAGCCAAAGTGTGCAATTATTGTATAACCAAATGGACTCATCTACGTCTCTTGAGCTCAATAGATAGCAAATAAGTTGATCTTTCAAATGGGTTTAAGATCCTCTATATATTTTTTTGGTAAAATCTAATCTTATCTAGGTGGTTTCATAATGTAAAAGAGTCCTGAAAATTGTTGAACGATAATTTTCTTTAATTTTAATATCCCGCAGTTTTAGGCCAACTCATTGGTCCTTTATTGTACCCACTGTGCGAAAGTGAAGATTTCCTCAGCTCAATCACTTTCAAAGTTTTCTCACGTGTTCCTATCCCATATACTCATAGAGAAAGAAGTGAAATTTTGGATTTAAGGAATTCACTTGCTCATATTGTGCTGCACTCGATGGATGGTTTCGAGACGATTATGCTAATGAAGCTCGTGTTTTATTTCGTACTTTGTTCAAAAAGAATTTTGAAGGCTGAAACTAAAACGGGTGACTAAATTAAGAGCCGTTCGTTAAAGACCCCTTAAAACAAGCTCGCTTTGAAATTCGGACATTGTGACTGCTTTTTTTTATTTCCGGTCGTGTGTGCTGTTGCCAAATTGATTTATCTAAATTAAGATGATGAGGATCTTTTTTTTTTTTTTTTTTTTTTTTTTTTTTTTTTTTTTCAAACAATGTGAGACTGTACGTACATTTAGAAGAACGCACGCATAGTTAATTGGTTAAAGAGAAAAAATTGTAACGCTCTGACTTTATTTCTGCTCTCCAACGAATGGTTTTCTCTACTTCGAAATGTTCGGTCTTCACAATATCTAGTTTTAATGCTACCTCGAAACTAATTTTATTACCTTGCAACTATACAAAAATCTCTCCTTCACATTTTGTTTGGTTTTGTATTTTTTATTGTACTCCGCAATCACACTTCACTCAGTATTTACGACTCATGATTCAAGTTTGAGTTCATTTTCCGATTAAAATATATGCTTGAATATTCCTCTAGTCTAAATCATGGTTGCCAAATGGGACTGTTAAAAACTTTTGCCATAGGGGACTGAAGAGTTCATTCTTGCATAAGAACCTGTAAAAATGACGATGAGTATTGAATACACTAAAAAATCAGGTAATTCACTCTCAAAATCGGACATAATGGCGGAGAGACGCAGATATATTGTATAATGGGATATTCTTATCTAATTTGAGACATATCTCTGTGTTTCCTCAGTGGAAGTGACAAATTACCCTAGTAGAAATAAACCTCAAGGCCCTCAAGAGAAAAGCCCTCATTGAGGGTAATTGGAACAGAGGGCTTTGAGGGTGCCCTCAACGAATCTTGAGGGTGCCCTCAACGAATCTTGAGGGTGCCCTCAACGAATCTTGAGGGCGCCCTCAAAAAATCTTGATGGTTTTTCTCGGATACGTTCGGGGATGAGATGGGGCGTTAAAGGGGAGGGGTGGTGGGGAGGGGATAATATTGGGGATTTATGTAGTCGACAAAAAGTAGACTCGTATGTACTTCCTCAAACTTCAATGGTCACATATTTTCATACATCGTACCGACCTGACCGGGATTCGAACCCGTAACCTTCCGATTCCTAGTCCTACACCCTAACCGATACACTGTTCCGACAGTTGAAGATGGGAGACGAAATTCGGGTATATAAGGTTGCGCGGACGTCTGAAAAGAAAATACGCTTTGTTTTTGTCCGATTGGCGTGAAACTTGGTGTCCTCGTGTATTTTTGGTCGAGGAATCCGAATCTGCTATCAGATTTCTAAAATTAAATAAACAAAGTACGAAAACTTTAATTTTTCTTTGTATCATGGTGCTAGCACCATCGGTAGTGGTGTCAGTGCATCATAGCACCATGAGCACCATGGAAAACATTGTGCCAGCTTCATCGGTCATGAAGCCGATCACAAACATTGGTCATGGTGCTGTGTTGCTAAAATGTTTACCAGGGAAACTGGATAAACGAAACAGTGTTTGATGGTGGAGTCACACTGATTTTAATTTTGAACTGAAACCCTGGAAAATATGTAATGCATTCTTGAGCTTATTTAGCGCCTGGAGGTTATGTAACGGTCTCCTTTACACTTCTCCAGCCCTGGAACACAGAATAATACAATCAGAAGGGGAACTCCAATAAGAGCCAATGGAAACAAGATTTGGAATTTACTGGCACAAACTGGCAACTGTGCCTACTCACTTCTCAAGATGGCGGACATGCTTTTTCAGGCTATACAACCAATCACAACTCGGCCAGTTGCCGAAGATCTGCCGAAGATTGCCGAAGATACTCACTTTCGAACATGGCGGCCCGAAGTAAAGAATGTTTCAAAATGAATTAGAGTTTCCCTTCTGATTGTATTATTCTGTACCTGGAAGTTATGTAATGGATTCTTGAGCTTTTGTGGCGCCTGGAGGTTATGTATATTGATTTAATTACACTTCTCCAGCCCCTGGAAGTTATGTAATGGATTTTTGAGCTTTTGTGGCACTTGGAAGTTAGGTAATTAATGCTATCACATTTCTCCAGCCCCTGGAAGTTATGTAATGGATTATTGAGCATTTGTGGCGCCTGGGAGTTGGGTAATTGATTCTATTACACTTCTCCAGCCCCTGGAAGTTATGTAATGGATTTTTGAGCTTTTGTGGCACTTGGAAGTTAGGTAATTAATGCTATCACATTTCTCCAGCCCCTGGAAGTTATGTAATGGATTATTGAGCATTTGTGGCGCCTGGGAGTTAGGTAATTGATTCTATTACACTTCTCTATCGCCCCTGGGAAGTTATGTAATGGATTCTTGGGCTCATTTAGGGTTTCCAGTCAGTAGGTCTACAGTAATATGGACTACGGACAAAATGTCTACTTTTTTTGGTCTACTGACAAAATGTCTACGGAAGTGTGTCTACAAAAAAAACGTCTACTTTGAAAAATGGCCACATTCTAAAAACGTCTACATATTTAATGTCCACAAAATATATGTCCCCAGTATATTATTTCCTTTTTTAAAATATGTCCACTTTTTTTTACAAAATGGTCTACAAGACAACAATGTCTACAATTTTGTATTAAAAATGTTGTAAGAAAGTAATAAATTTTTAATCATCGATAGTTTGAATGATAATTATTTTAACGGTTGTCATAGTTTTTAGACGTGCAACGAAGTTGCCATACTACACATATATAAATCACTTAAAAAACTTTTTGTAGCACTTTTGTAATATTTCTCATCGAATTATTTTTTTATTGATTCACCCTTTTTCCCTTGAGACGAAATTGTCTCTTTTAAATTTTAAAATACTGAGTGAATCAAATGTTGGTTTTAATTTCGCGAATTCAACTTTAAAATTTAATCAGATTTCTGTGACGCTGTCTTCAAACTTGTAATTCAACATTACAAAGATCTATGAATGAGGGGAGTAAACTAACTTATAATACATTTTTTACTTCTGTTACAAAATTGTAGACATTGTTGTTTTGTAGACCATTTTGTAAAAAAAAGTGGACATATTTTAAAAAAGGAAATAATATACTGGGGACATTTATTTTGTGGACATTAAATATGTAGACGTTTTAAGAATATGGTAATTTTCCAAAGTAGACTTTATTTTTGTAGACATACTTCCGTAGACATTTTGTCAGTAGACCAAAAAAAGTAGACATTTTGTCCGTAGTCCATATTACTGTAGACCTACTGACCTGAAACCTCATTTAGCGCCTGGAAGTTATGTAATGGTCTCCTTCACACTTATCCAGCCCCTGGAAGTTATGTAATGGTGTCTTGAGCTTTTGTGGCGCCTGGATGTTATGTAATTGATTCTATTACACTTCTCCAGCCCCTGGAAGTTATATGTAATGGATTCTTGAGCTTTTGTGGCGCCGGGGGGTTAGGTGATTGATTTTATTACACTGTTCCAGCCCCTGGAAGTTATGTAATAGATTCTTGAACTTTAGTGGCGCCTGGAGGTTATGTAATTGGTTCTGTTACACTTCACAGGAGGCAAAAAAATTAAAATTCAAAAGTCATTCACTTGTTCCATTGAAAAAATACCACACTCACCCTGGATTGGCATCCAAGAATCGTAAGATCGCACATTTTATGCTTCCTTGTCATCATATCACTTGATAATGATGTCCACAAGTTTCTGAGGACATTATATCAGCTGTCATCCTCAACAATTGTTGATGGTCCTCAAGCTTGGGAGAACGTTCAAACGTTGCATCATCATTTTGAGGGCGTCATCAAACAATTTTTATTGGTTTTCAAGACCTTGAGGGCGTAATCGTGATTTTTGAGGTCACCCTCAAAAGATTTTGATGGCGCCCTCAACAATGTTTGAGGGCCCTCAAGAATCTTGATGGTGTCTTCATTGCCCTCAAAAGATTTTGAGGGCACCCTCAACAATATTTTGGGCCCTCAAGAATCTTGAGGGTGTCCTCATGATTTTTGAGGGCACCCTCAAAGGATTTTGATGGCGCCCTCAAGAATGTTTGAGGGCCCTCAAGAATCTTGAGGGTAACCTCATGATTTGTGAGGGTTCTTGAGAATCCTTGAGGTTTATTTCTACTAGGGTAGACAGGAATTTCCCATGATATCTGCATTTAATTGCCATGACGATCTTGCCGTTATAGCAGTTTTGTGATATTATTACTGAATTTTAGACTTTCCTAGTGCGCTTTTTGTGATTTTTGCTGGTTTTCACATCAGAATAGATTATTCGTTTGCTAGGGGTAAAAGCTTGCAAGGGCCCCATTGTTGAGGAAATGTCTTACATTTTCTATATTGAATCATTGATTTCTAAGTGAGCACATCAGCGTAGGAACTAACGTGCTGATGTGTCCCTTTTGTAATCAACCGTTCAATGAGGTTAACTGGGTGACGTGGAGGTTTTTCTTCACAAATTAACAGTCCATTTGTGGATCCAGGAACTTGCCATTCTCTCTCTCTCTCTCTCTCTCTCTCTCTCTCTTTTCTCTCTTTTCTCTTCTCTCTCTCTCTCTCTCTCTCTCTCTTCTCTCTCTCCCCTTTTTCTCTCTCTCTCTCTCTCCCCTCTCTCTCTCTTCTCTCTCTCTCCCCTCTCTCTCTCTCTCTCTTCTCTCTCTCTCTCTCTCTCTCTTTTCTTTTCTCTCTCTCTCTCTCTCTCTCTCTCTCTCTCTCTCTCTCTCTCTCTCTCTCATTTGATCGTGTCCGTTAGAAAAGGACAGATTATAGAGACAGTCTCGTGACTTTCGCCCCCTCATTTATCCTTCTCTAACACACGCGATCAAATGGACGGAGAGAGCGAGAAAGATAATAATTCACGGATTCGCCAGTGTTGCCTCGATGGCGGATAATCATCAATTTTTCCCATTTTGATTTGATGTAAAAGTTACTAATTTATAGGTAAATTTGGCAACATTGCTATGGCAACCATGATCCAGGTTTATCAACTGGCGTATTTTCGAACTTAGATCTAAATGTCGGAATTCGTACAGAAGATGCAACCTTCGGAAGCAAATAAGCCGAGGCTGGATCTTTGGACGCTTTCGGGGAATAAATAACGTCGGAGTCAACAGACTCATCAAGAGCCAATTTGAAAACTTGGGGCTTAAGTAAATTCCGATGCCATATCGGTGACGCTGGAAGACTTCCTTTCAACTAACATGAGAGAACCACTTCGCAACACTGAAAAAAAAAAAAAATCCTTCTCTTCCTTTTTAAAATTTCTTTTCGCATTTTAATTTCGCAATTGTAAGAATTTTCTATAATACAAGGAAGTGCTGTGAAATACTTCATAAAAGTTTATTCGTTTGCTTCTCTTTCAGAAAAATAATGCAGGCAACCAGCCCGATTCTTTTATTATGAAATTCGTTACATCACTAGAGAGTAGAGGAACAAAAATTCATATTTAAAACACCAAATTTCAAGCTATACGAAACTAAAAATCTAGAGGGGGGGGGAGTGATTGTACAGCTTTAAAGAAGTAAAATTACATTGTAACATGGGCGCCCGCAGAAAAATTTCCAAAGGGGGCAACATTTTCTAACCCCAGTGGAAGGTCTAGGAGACCCCCCCCCCCTGGGGAAAAAAGGATTTTTTATTTTTTTTTTCATCCAAATAGTGTACAATTATTAACCTTAACCCATTGTAGGTACGTATCAAATAATAATAATAATTTTGACGTGTTTGATGTAATGGATAAAGGGACAACAGATGATAACGATATAGTAAGACAAATGTATAATTCTACTATTCTTTCCAAAAAAATTAGTTAAAATTATAAAATAAACTGATAATGAAGTTTGTCAACTATTACTCCTTTGATTATTATCATTTCATTTTCTTTTTTCTTTTCATTTTTTATAGTGAAATTTTGACTTTTTTGAATTCCAGGGGGGGGGGTGCCCCCTCTTGCCCCCCGCTCCGGGTGCCCATGCATTGTTATTATTTTTAATAATTGACGCCCTAGTAAAACGTTTCCATGAACTCTATGCATCAATTTCCTTATGGACATGGAAATCATAGCGATTTCCATGTAAATTTACACGGAAATCAATGCGATTTCCAAGTCCATAAGGAAAATTAAAAAAGAGTTCATGGAACTTTTCTACTAGGGTGCATTATAGGAGGCTGAAAACCAAAACGAGTCCAGAACTGTGTGTATTTATTTCGGTCGACTGTGCTTCGAGGCGAAAAGTGAATACTTTATTTCGGAAAATTGCTGACGACCAGTCGACAGCCGCGCGGGCTCTGTTCTGGTTCTGATGATGCAATGATTGGTGGAGTGAAAGTATGTGTTCAGATTGTGACGTGCACAGCGGTGGTTCGCAAACAATCGATTATCGATTCTCTCCGGAATTTCCCATGAAAAATATTCGATTACTTGGAGGTTTGATTGAATTCCCCTATCGAATGTTTTAGTAGAGCGATATATCGTATCGATTGCCTTCCGAGTACCTCTGGTTCCAAACAAATTCGAATTCAATATATTTTCTCTGTAAGCGCGCTTTTGAACGGAAATTTAGGCTATTAAATTAAACGATTTTTGCAATTATAAATTCTACGTTCTTAAAAACCCTTACTTGTGCTCCTAAAACTGCCGAAATCAACAAGATTTTTATAGATTAAACGATGCATTTGGAGGTTAAAATCGCCCGAATCCTCACCAGATTCCCGCCTATTCCACAATTTCAACAATAACATTATGTCGCATATTGGTTTAGTTTTCAATGATTTCTACCGTCAAACATTTTTCGGCCTTGTAGGTTACTCACTTGCGACTTACTGAAGATTGATTAAGCCTAGTGTATCAACTCAAATCACCAACATCGATATCGTTTGGTTTTTACAGTTTTTTCGTCGATGTGAAAAAAACTGTATACTCGCGGTTGGGTCAGATAAAATTGAATATTTCGCCTTCATTTGGAGCAATATGCAGTACGCAATGCGAAGGCGGCCTGAAAGTATTTTTAATACCAGCACATATTTATAAGACTGTAACAGTCAAGTCAATGCCCCCTTTGGTAACATTAAATGTGCGTTGAACCTTCGGTGCCCTTTAACTTTTGTAGATTTTAATTTATTTTGCGCAGAGCGGTATATATATATTTATACCCACTCATCAAGCTCTAACACCTGCGCGCCGTAGCCAGGATATAGTCTTTCTCACTCTTAGCCCATTTAAGCCCATGTGTTAGAAAAGGACAGAGACACGAGCTGAAGTCACGTGACAACCACTATATCCATCATTTTCTAACCAATGCGTTTAAATGGGCAAAGAGTGAGAAAAACAATATCCTTGCTACGGCTATGCCTGCGCCTATCTCCATGAAACGAGCGTATTGACATTAGTGCGCGGAGTACTATGACTCTTAAAAGAAATTACCCCGGTCGAAATCATTTTGATAATTTTTTTCGTTGTTATCAATAGAATTTTTGATTTTTTCTGATGAAGTACTTTCAAATAGACGCTCTGCTTAGTTTTTAAATACTTGGAAGCCGCAAAATTATTTAAAGATTGTCAACATTTAAAGAGTAAAAATTTCGCCCAAGGTACTTTCTATTGAAGGTCATAGTACATTGAAGCCTCCGCTTAATATTTTATTTTCAATTTGTTTTGTGTTTGTTTTTGTTTTGTTTTCTCTCTCTCTCTCTCTCTCTCTCTCTCTCTCTCTCTCTCTCTCTCTCTCTCTCTCTCTCTCTCTCTCTCTCTCTCTCTCTCTCTCTCTCTCTCTCGGCCACGGTGCTCTATAGAGTTTAGTTGCATGTAACGATGTAGTCAGCTTTAACTCCTCGCTGGCCCCCAACACTCACGTTTTTGAGTTTCAAGCTGATAATTACATTTGACTTCTACAACTGCAAAAACTAATGAAGTTAAGAGGGGAGGGGGGACTTTGCTTAGGGCCTTCGATTCACAGAGCCGTGACATCAGGAGGGCTTCAAATCTTGGGACAAACCATCTAACCATATACATGAATCGTCTCGAGCGAAAACGGCTGAAGTCCTTTTTTAAGAAAATCGATTTGTATATTGCATTTTCTGAATCCTTGAAGGTAAACTAAACATATGTGTTCGCTGCAAGAAAGAGGTAAAGTTCACAATGTTGCAGGATTGGGTGCTGCAGACATTGCATATTTTACTTGAATTATACGCCCTGATGATAATTTTTTATGGTGTCCTGAAAAACTGGAATTTTGGACTTCTACCATTTTCGTATGAAATGATTCAAATCGGCCCAGGGCACCTAGAATCCTCTCGATGCCCCTGACTCGGTATGCAATACTTTCAAGTTTCAACTCGTTGGTTATCACGCAGCAGTGGTGTAGCGCGGAATTTGGCAACGTTTCAATTCGTCCATTTAAATCCGTGAAAAAATCGAAGTATTGAGAGTTCGGTGAACACCTTCGCAGTTGACCTCTTGCGTGGTTTAAATGAACAAAATACTTAAAACATTTCCAAATAGCACGCTACACCACTGTGCGTGAGAATTCGTCAAGAAACACCGTCTCTAATGTCTCTAAATGTAGACTCTAATTGCATTGGTCTTTCAAAACCCAGCCAGAGCTAAGATAAAATATCGATAATTTCTTCGAAGGAAAAACAGATTGCGTGAGAAAGTCTCACACATGCATTCATTGAGATTTGCTATAAACATGATTTTAAAAGATTAAAATCATGTTTTTAGCTTTAGAAAGGTTTAAAATGCACTTTCTAAACAAAGTAAGCAAATGCCTATGGGCTATTTAATCCTTATTATCGAGTAGATGCAGAGATTACATACCCTCCTTTCATATTACTATCTTAAATCCTGTTTTTGAGTAAAATCCTCTGATAAATTTTTAATTCAAATTAAATACACGAAATGTAAGAGCGCTACTTTTTCCATTAAAATCCCATTTAGTTAAGAAATACGCAAATGTCGCAAATCCTTCAATTATGGTTCTAAATTAAAATTCCTAATAAGACCTGTTTCTCTAATTCAAACTCATTGTGAAAATTCTAAAGTATTTCACCGCCGCGACGGCAAAAATAGCCTCAATGTGCATCATGCGTATTCATTAAAATTGTTTGTCTGCTTGTGTAATGTATCAATCCGCTGTGTTATTTGTGACAGAGTATGTACTACGACTTTCAAAAGAAAGTATGCCTTGGTCGAAATTATCATTGTTAAATTTTTCCGTTGTTTTCAAAAGAGTTTACAATTTTTCAACTCGTCCTCTGAAATGGGCATTCTGCTTGGTCCTCCAACATTTGAAAGTCACAGAATTGCTCAAAGCTTATAGGTATGTACCTATGTTTGTTTGAACGAGTAAATATTTTGACCAAGGTATTCTTTCTTTTGAAGTCAGTACTTATAACTTTTTTTTATAACGTTTTTTATAACAAATTTTTTATTTCGGCCCTCGACGATACTATTCACGGCTTGGAAGGACATAATTGCCGAAATACTCAAAAATAAGATTTAAAATTAAAGTCAAAAGTCATAATTGCTACCTTTATTTGTGATCAATTTGATCTTTCGATATGTGATTTACGGAATGATAAAATAGATCATGATTTATAGATGAATGATGTCTATTATGAGCAATTTAGCACTTATGTATTTTAAACCAATCGCGAGAGCTTGGCAAAGAGATTTTCTAGAAAAAGAAGAAGAAAAAACACATTTATTGATGTTAACCACCAAATTAGTATGGTTACTCGCGATGATTCGAAGTTATGTCTTCCCATTAAATCCATGAAAAACAATCGATCCTGTGAAAGTGCAATTGAATCCCCGAAAAATCGATACTTTTCCACAGATTTACGTGCCACCATTGGATTATAATCGACCCCATCTCGATTCTATAAGGAAGTGTGAGTCGTGTGACCTTAGCAGAAGCACATCCCTGGATGTCCTTTTGCGTGCATCACATAAGAATTTCGCGAGAGCTATGGAGTTAGGCGAATCGGGAATCAAGTAATGACATTTTCTCTTTTTTGTGCTTATGCCATTAAAGTGTTTGATAACTTGCAAGGCGCAGCAGCTATAGCTTTGTCACCAACACCAGCTGCGCCTGCAAAGTGGAGCCTATGCAATTTCAAGCACATTTCTTTGAGCCGCATTGCATATACGTTTCACAGCTGGGCGTTTTTTAATCTCTTCATTGGTTACTGTTAGGCCTGACACCTATAGTATCGAAAGTTCGAACTACGAAGCGTCAATTTGTAGCTCAGCCTATATACGAAGCTTTTGCATTGCCCAGCAAGAAATACAATGACTCAGAAGGTAGCATTGATGTGGTTGTATGATGCCTTCGGAAGCAATGTTTTGGGGTTGGGAGTTCAAACCTTATACACAATTATTTAAATTTTCACACTTTCCAGAATTTTACCCAAGAAGTTTTCAAACATTATTGTCAGACTGTGTCATCACTCCATTCATTTAATATTTAGGGCGAGGCTCCGTTTAAATATAGGCATCTACCAGGCTTTTAGTAACTACGAGTACATATACCTAACTCATGATTTTCGCTTAATTGTTTATCGCGAAGTTCTCTCTCCATCTCGTGAATTTTAGAGTCCGACACCATAGTTGATCTATATGTGTAGGGACTCTAGTGAATTTTGTTGACAAAAATTAGACACTGAAAGATACTGTGGAATGGTTAAAAAGGAAAATCTACAAACACAGTATAGCAAATATTACAAAATTGTGTTGCTGTGAGGACGATACAAAAATTCTGTTTGAATCGTCATGGAATCCTTTTTTTTTATATTTCGTGTGTTAGGACAGTTTACAATCTATCTCTGTCTAAATTGAATTCACACAAGAAAATATACTTCATAAATGTATTCATACTATGAAGTATTTGTTCATTCATCCATGACTGACAGAAGCTAGATACCTAGATTAATAATTGTAAACAGAATGCCAATGAGTAAACTGTAAACAAAGGGAAGGCACCGAAAAAAAAGAAAATGCCGAGTTTTTACTAGCGATTTTCGTTGAAAAATTCCATCAATCAAAAATTAGCCGTATGCCTGTTGATGAGTCTACCTGATGGTGCCTGGGTCAAAAAATTGGGGGGGGGGGGTGGGCGGAGGAGTTTGAAGTTGATTGCCTTTTTTTTTATTTCAAATTTTTTATCTTCTTTCTTTGGTCCTCAAAAACAAATAAAAATCCATGCAAAACGCATTACTCAGAACAACTTATTAACAAAAAAAAAAGAAGAATCTGATGTAGATTTGAAAAAAAAAAAGTCGCGCTAGACCTGGGTTTCGTTCGCACTTTCAAAAAAAGGGGGGTGAGCTCTAGTCCTTTGTGACGCATCGCCAGTATGTCCGGGCATTCCATTTTTAAAACTTATTTCCAGGTATACATCAACTAAATACCTGCCGAACTACTATCAATGTAATATTTTCTTCTGGCACGTGTATGAATAATAAATGTATGCAGTTATCAGACATGATCTACGAGGAAAATAGGAGAAGAGTTGTTTGAACCGCGCTAATAAGTGCAATTTTTATTTAAATAACCGGACAGGTTTTCCTGGATAGGAATTTTGATTTCAACAGCGTGGCCGTATAATGTTTTACAGCGTACGCCAACCAGCATTGGATGCCTTGAACTCTCTTCCGAATGTGGTGTGTTTTCAAGGTGCTTTACCGGACATCTTCTTTACACATTTTACTATACCGTCGCCTATATCTAACTCCCCCGTTTTTACGCGGCGGCTCACGGAACTTCACATTGTAACGGAAAACCGGCTGGAGAACAGCTGAATTCAAGAACGTTCATTGGAAGCAAAAAAAAAAAAAAAAAAAAAAAAAAAAATGGTTCGCCCTATTAATTATAAGAGAAATTTACGCAATTAAAGAAGGCCGGTTTTTGGCCCCAAAAATGGTCTGAAAGTTTGTGTAGAATGGCTCTAGTTACTCTTAAAGGCTTATATTTTTAGGTTTATGTGGTATTTACGGGTTGAACTTTAAGGACGTATTTTACCACCTCAAAGTGGGCCGGTTTTGTGTTTTTACGGAAAAACCCCTATTTTTCGTTAAATTATCGAATATTCAGATGTGAGCCGGACATAGTTCGGTTTTCTCCTTTAGATATGTTATTAGGCTACTGAAACCAAACAATAAATCTAACAATAACAATAAATTGGTACCGTGGGTACCAACTCAAAGTGGTACGGTACACCCAATTTTATAGGTTGCACTTACCCATTATAATCGGTTGCAGTTTCCAACTATTGGTTGGGGTACCTAATTTTTTGGGTAAGTACGACCAATTAATTTGATTGCGCTAATTTCACTAATAAATTAGTAGGGCGAACCAATTATTTTTTTTCAGTGTGCCTACTCTCATATCGCACTGTTTGCAAACTTTTGCCACAGAGGATTGAAAAGTTAATTCTTGCATAAAAACCTGTAAAATTGACGATGAGTACACTAAAAAATCACGAAATTCACTCTCAAAATCGGGCTCTATGGCGGAGAGACGCAGTTAGGTATAATGGGAGATTCCTATCTCTAATTTGAGACAAATCTCTGTGTTCACGTATAGAAAATGACAAATTGGACAGGAAGCTCCCATGATACCTGCGTTGAACTACCTCTACGATCTTGCCGTCATAGCAGTTTTGTGAGTTTATCACTGAATTATAGACTCTTTTGATGTGATTATCCTGATTTTCGCTGGTTTTTACATCAGATTGGACTATTCATTTGCTTACAGCAACCATTCAGTGATGGGCTAAACTCTAAAGTCATTTTATGAATAACCTTGAATAATTAGCTGAAATTGTTCGCTTTATTCTCGTTTTATTAGTAAATCAAAGTTTTAACTCTATACCAGTCATTCATCTTATGACAGATGAATATGCTACTGTCAAAACTTCGATTTACTAATAGAAATAACATGAGAATAATGCGAATAATTTTTCATAATTAATCAAATGGTTATTCAAAAAAATGATTTTTATGCCCATCACTGGGTGACATTGCTAGAGTATCATATCTGGAGAATAGGTAATATTTCTCTTGGACACAACGTATTGAAATGCTAAGCAATTTTTCAGGGACCTTGACTGCATTTTATGGTATTCCAGTTACTGAACATCATTATTTTTTTTACGTTCGTTTGCAGATTGCCATCAGTTGAATCTTGACAGGAGATTGAAGAGTAATAGTGGCGCCTGTTGCAGGGGCGGTGGCCCCTTTGGTGTCATGAAAACTGAGGTCGTCAACTTTGGCTACCAACAGCTGAATCTGGATAGTGAAGGATCGATCCCTTTGCATAGTCCCGATGAAGTGATCGTCAACGGTGGAACCCAAGAACCGGATCCTGCACCCGCACCGGTCCACACCGCCATCAGTACACCAATCACCGATCCACCCTCGTCCGACCCACCCTCCGAGGAAGAAGATAAGGATCTTGTTGAAGTTCGCGTCGCTCCACCGGAGACTCTATCGGTACCGGAAGCGGAACTTCAACCACCGCCGTCACCCGGAAACTCGTCGCTTGAGACTGTCGATTTCTCAATTCCACTCACAGGTTAGTACACGTATAATCTAAAGCATTTGTAACAGGAACGGCTTGTGCAATGGGGCTATTGCACACTTTTGCTATCAGCGATTTAATAGTCGATTATGGCGTAAAAACCTCAAAAAATAACGATGGCGGCACTAAAAACTTCCAAAATCCACTCCTAAACTCAATAAATGCAGTTATTTGTGCGAGCGTAATGGTGGCCGAAGGCACTAACAATGGTAGATTCCCATCTAACAATTCTGAAACTCCATCAAGAAGTGACCAATAAGAGACTACTTTCATTTGACACCGGTGTCACTAGGTGTTGCGGCACCATTCATCGGATGTGGATCATCACTCTGATGACTAATTACTCTGTGAATCATCCTTGTCAACATAGAAAGAGTGACGAAACTAAGATAGGAATCTCCCATTGTTAGTGCTTTCGGCCACCATTACACTCGCGCAAATAACTGCATTTATTGAGTTTAGGAGTGGATTTTGGAAGTTTTTAGTGCCGCCATCGTTATTTTTTTTAGGTTTTCACGCTAAAATCGACTATTAAATCGCTTATAGCAAAAGTGTGCAATAGCCCCATGGAGCTTTTGCTAACTTTTGCTACAAGCGATCATGGGCGGATACAGGTAATTGTCTTTCTCTCTCGCCTCCCATTTGAAAACGTGCGTTAGAAAAGGACAGAAGCGGGGGCCAAAGTCACGTGATGGCCCCCTCTGCTGTCCTTTTCTAACACATAAGTTCAAATGGAGGGAGAGAGAGAGAGAGAGAAAGACAATTCCCTGTATCCGCCAAGCCCGAGTAAACTCGTTTTTCTTCTCCACTCCATTTCACATTGTTCCAGTCTCATGATTTCGAATAAACGCGAATATCGATGTAAACCCTTACAAGTTAAGGTTTCGTCAGTGCGCCTTCAGCTCATGAGATAGGCAATTCCAACTCCCCCAAGTACGAATAGTTAACTACCTTCCCTACATGAACACGGAAAAAAAAGATTCGTGAAAATAACCATACGGATACCTGATTTTGGAACCTGCTAGATGTTATGGTAAACTTGACCAGAAGTATGGTACATTTACCGATACTTTGAGTAAATTGAACATGCAGTCAGGTAACATCACCTAGTACCTAGTCAAAACATAGTATACTTCTGGTTAACATTACCATAACATCTAGCAGGTGCCAAAATCAGGTATCCGTCTGGTTATTTTCACCGTACATTTTTTTCCGTGAACGAAAGAGTGGCGTTCTTTCAAACTAACCTGGTCTGTAAAGGGTTAATTCTCGGGTCAAAAGCTAAAATTGCAATGAGCACATTTAGTTTTTGTAATGGGGCGCTTGCATCAATTTTGCTTTTTTTGGTTTACTCATTGTTAGTTTGTTATTTCTCAAGGAAGCTAAAGTTTACTCATCACTGCTCTTGCTGTGGCGGCTCGTGAAATATATTGTTTGTTTGCTTGTTTGTTTGAATGCACATTTGTACACAGGGCTGCCGTTTTGCGTATAATCAATGCTATTTTTCTATTCACCGATGATTCCACCGGTTGAGAAAAGATTACACAGTTCAGCTCAGTGTATGACTGTAATGCACGAAAATACTCGCATCTGTAATCTTTTCTCAACCGATGGAGTCGTCGATGACTTCAAAAAACTTGCGGATATTTTAATTAAGTAACGGAGTTTCCACCGATTAAGGAAAGATTACAGATCAGAGTATTTTCGTGCATTACAGTCATACACAGAACTGAACTGTGTAATCTTTTCTCAACCGGTGGAATCATCGGTGATTAGAAAAATAGCATTGATTATACGCAAAACGGCAGCCCTGCTTGTACAACATTTGAAATCATACGTACAGCAATCGCTTGCTGGGTATAAGCGCTACTTCACTATATATCGAGTCGTTTATTGTTTAACAAAATCAAACGGAGAGGAAGTGTTGTTTTCAGATTGCATAAGTCACCACCAGTGGCGTAGCGTGCATTTTGACAACGTTGTAACTCGTCCGTTTAAACGCATGAAAAAGATTAAAGTATTGGGTGTTCGGTGAACACCATCACATTTGACCTTTTACATGGGTTTAAATGGACAACATACAACGTTGCAAAATTGCACGCTACGCCGCACTATGGTCTACGCGAGCCAGCTAGCTAGACAAAAGTCCCCTAATGCAGTTGCGGTGGTGAAAATTGGCAATTGGTTATTTTTCTGGTTTCTCAGCCGTCAGTGCAATAGAACATGTGATTATCAGACCGTTATCCTCCATTTTTACCGTTTTTTGAAAAAAAAATGGGGTATTCCAATTTTTTGAAAAATCGAAAAAATTTTGAGGGCCCAGAAATTAAGTAGGGGCGAATTTTTGGGAACTGTCGTATTTTTTTCCTTACAGTGCTTGTTTAGTAGAACATTTTGCACCCAAAGTTTATTAAATTTGGTCCATTTAAAGGGGAGCAACGACTTTTGGAAAATGGGTGGATATCGAAATTTGAACTTCGATATATCGAATACGACAAAAGGTATCGAACTTTGGTTCGTGCCAAAATGCTTAGAATTTTATGTTCTTTCTAAGTATGCGAAACAACATGGGGTCCCTGTTTGAAATATTCGATTTAGCCCCCCCTGACCCCGTGACCCCATCCCACACCCCCTAAAATGAGGGGGGCACCCTACATAGCCCAACAGATTAGCCCCCTGAATAATAAATATTGGCAGAAACCGATTCTCGAAATATGAATCAGGAAAAAATTTTAAGGGAGGTTGTGCGTTACTTTTGCCCACCTCTGTATAAGATGCCAATATTTTAATGTGGAGGGTTCAGCTAGTTGATGGCAGTGGGGGAAAGGGGGGGGGTTGTGTTCCCCGCTCAATATTTTTCTTGAGTTGGAAGTTTCAAGATTACAGAGTATCTATGTAGTGTAAAATTTTACGAGTTCCAAAAGGTTTTCACAGTTATTAGTTTTTTACTGTTTTGATGATTGAAGATTGTTCGTCCACGTCAACGGCAAAATTCCCCATTATCCGCTCAGTTTTCAAAAGAAAAAAATTCATAACTTGTAAAGACGACAAAAGACGACATTCGCATATTGAAAAACGTGTTCCCAGAAGTCTTAGGAACATTTCCTTGCCACTCTAAACGTGGGCATCCGTGGGCCAAAAAACGTAGGTGGCCTTAAAGCCTAAAATTCTCGTCAATTTTGAGTAAAATTGGTACCGACCTTACACAGTCTCTAAAAACTCCAAAACATTGACTTAAATGAAATATATACAGGGTGGGGCAAAAGTCCGAGTACGGCCGATTATTTTTTGAACGGCTTTAGCTAGAGAAACGAGCTTTGGGGTGTATTTCTAGACCAAAAAAAACTATCTTTTGACGGGGTCAAAATTTTGGTGGCCCACCAGAGGGGGGCTGTGGCCCACCCAACTTTTTTTTTTCAAATGGCAACCTCCCCTTTGTGATACATCATTTGAAAGGGCATAAAATTCTAAGACTTTTGGCGCAAACTAGAGGTCGATATCGTTTATCGTTTTCGATATATCGAAGTTCAAAGTTCGATTTCGACCCATTTTCAAAAAATCAGAACTCCCATTTAAAAAGTCGGAATTGGAAAAACTAGGAGTCTAAAATACTTTAAAAAGCAAGTTCTTTTCAGAAAAAAATACAGTTCTGCCATACATTTAGTCCAAATTTGGTTTTAGAGCCCCCCAACAGTGTTCTAAAAAATTGCCCCTTAGGGGGCTATCTAAAAAATTCCGAGGCACGACCCCTATCGAGTGATACATCGCTCAAAAGGACACACTGAACTGAGCATTTTGGAGCAAACCGCAGGTCGATATCGTTTTTAGGTTTCGATTTATCGAATGGCAAAGTTGGATTTTCATCCGTTGTCCAACTTCGATATATCGAAACCTAAAAACGATATCGACCTGTGGTTTGCGCCAAAATGCTCAGTTCAGTGTGTCCTTTTGAGCGATGTATCACTAGATAGGGGTCGTGCCTCGGAATTTTTTAGATAGCCCCCCTAAGGGGCAATTTTTTAGAACACTGTTGGGGGGCTCTAAAACCAAATTTGGACTAAATGTATGGCAGAACTGTATTTTTTTTCTGAAAAAAACTTGCTTTTTAGAGTATTTTAGACTCCTAGTTTTTCCAATTCCGACTTTTTAAATGGGAGTTCTGATTTTTTGAAAATGGGTCGAAATCGAACTTTGAACTTCGATATATCGAAAACGATAAACGATATCGACCTCTAGTTTGCGCCAAAAGTCTTAGAATTTCATGCCCTTTCAAATGATGTATCACAAAGGGGGGGTTGCCATTTTAAAAAAAAAAGTTGGGGGGGCCACAGCCCCCCTCTGGTGGGCCACCAAAATTTTGACCCCGTCAAAAGATAGTTTTTTTTGGTCTAGAAACACACCCCAAAGCTCGTTTCTCTAGCTAAAGCCGTTCAAAAAATAATCGGCCGTACTCGGACTTTTGCCCCACCCTGTATAGATGAATGTATTCGCCTTATCATCAGGAAGGATCAACAAGTTCTAATTTTGAACAAAAAATAAAGTAACTAAGTAAAAATCGTACTTTTTGTCTGGGGATTGCAATGGCTAAAAACCAATATTACCTAAAAGTATACAGGGTGTTTCACATAACCTGCTCACTATGGTTTTCTTGAACGGGTGACGATAAAAAAATCTGGAAAAATCGGTTTTATAGTAACTCGGACCTGAAGTTTCATTTAAAAATACTGCCACAACCCAAAATTTGGTTTTTGGGGGGTTTTCAGGGGGGGGGGGGTGCCCCCCTTATCTCGAGATTTTCAAATAGCAACCCCTATCTTGTGATACCTCGTTTGAAAGAGGGTAAAATTCTAAGCATTTTGGCTTAAACCGGAAGTCGATATCTTATTTCGTTTTCGAGATATCGAAGGTCGAAGATCGATATAGGACCCATTTTCGAAAATTCTTAACTCCTACAAAAAAGTCGTAAAACAAAAAACTGCACATGTAAAATGCTCTACTTGATGAGTACTTTCAAGAAAAAAATACAAATTCACAATCAAATAAACCGGAAGTCGACTTTTAGGCACCTTAACATTTTTGGCGGGAAAACCCCCATTTATCAAAATTTTCAAATGGCAACCCCTATCTTTCAATACCTCTTTCGAAAAGGCGTAAAAAGTTGTGCATTTTGGCGCAATCAAAAGTCCGATATCATTTTTCTAATTCGATATATCGAAACTTGAAGTTCGATTTAGACCATTTTTCGACCCTGTAAAAAACTGATCCTATCGTGTGATACATCATTCAAAAGCACATAAAAAACCAAGAATTTTAGTGCAAACCGGAAGTCAATACCTTTTTTCGCGGTCGAGATATCGCAAGTCAAAGTTTAAGGTAAGCCCTAACCAAAGACTAAACTTTGACTTGCGATATCTCGACCGCAAAAAAAGGTATTGACTTCCGGTTTGCACTAAAATTCTTGGTTTTTTATGTGCTTTTGAATGATGTATCACACGATAGGATCAGTTTTTTACAGGGTCGAAAAATGGTCCAAATCGAACTTCGAGTTTCGATATATCGAATTAGAAAAATGATATCGGACTTTTGATTGCGCCAAAATGCACAACTTTTTACGCCTTTTCGAGAGAGGTATTGTTAGATAGGGGTTGCCATTTGAAAATTTTGAGAAATGGGGGTTTTCCCGCCAAAAATGTTAAGGTGCCTAAAAGTCGACTTCCGGTTTATTTGATTGTAAATTCGTATTCTTGTCTTGAAAGTACTCATCAAGTAGAGCATTTTACATGTGCATTTTTTTGTTTTACGACTATTTTTGTAGGAGTTGAGAATTTTCGAAAATGGGTCCTATATCGATCTTCGACCTTCGATATCTCGAAAACGAAATAAGATATCGACTTCCGGTTTAAGCCAACATGCTTAGAATTTTACCATCTTTCAAACGAGGTATCACAAGATAGGGGTTGCTATTTGAAAATCTCGAGATAAGGGGGGCACCCCCCTGAAAACCCCCCAAAAACCAAATTTTGGGTTGTGGCAGTAGTTTTAAATGAAACTTCAGGTCCGAGTTACTATAAAACCGATTTTTCCAGATTTTTTTATCGTCACCCGTTCAAGAAAACCATAGTGAGTAGGTTATGTGAAACACCCTGTACAAACCCATCTTGTGCGCGTTGCTTTAAACGCATGTTGCAACCTTACCAAACATGATCGGTCGGAAAAATTTTGAGATACAGATGCACTAAGATATGGGGAATCACACTACGTTGTCAGATTTCCGTTTTTCCGACCTCCAAAAAATCGACTTTTGTCTAGCTAGATACCCATCGTAGACCATAGTGCGCCGCGCCGCTGGTCACCACTGTGCTTTGTATTTTTCTTTTGGGTAGGGTCTCTAATTTAAAACTTAGGTATTTCGCACATCAAAAAACATTCCTGTATGAAAAAGTCGAATGTGACATACGTACCAACTGATAGTGAGACAACATTGAATTTCTGGGCATGTTATCCCGGCGAGGAGTACGACTTGTTTTTTCATTTGTTTTGCGCAAATCAATTTTCCTCATCGCAGTCTGCGTAAAATTTCTCACGAGCCGGAAGACATCCCAAATGCAACGTTGCCAGGTTACATCGCTCCGCCACTGTTATGAGCTGGGAAACTGTTGATAGTCACTATAATTTTAATAGTTTTTTACTCGATAGTACTGTTGGTTGACTTTTCCTCCGTTTAAGACAGTTTTTTCCCCCCTTTGCGGTTTTTCTGTTTATTTTTTTGCCTTAATTGAATGCTGAGCGCACCCCTACAATGCATTTCATTATTGATAGTGTCTATAGTCCGTTTCATTTAAATAGAAGCTTGAGCTCGACTCTTTCCCCTACGAGTTTTACCCTCTCTCTCGTATCTGTGATGACTCGAGACCTGCCCCATCGGTCGGGGATTCCGTCCATCACAATGGACAGTCAGCTATCCAAAGGACAGTCTATTGTGACGGGGCGGAATCTCCGACCAACGGGTTGGGTCTCGAGTCATCGCACTATGGTCTAGAAACCCGTATTTCTGGCCTAAAATGGGAAAAATGACTTTTGGAAAACATGTTTTCGGTTGTTTGGATCGTAATCTACATCATCTGATGTATCTAGAATGGCCATAGTATAATTTTTTCAGTGGCGCTCGTCGGCGATTCCGTCGCCGTAAAGCTGCGCACCTCGCAGGTAAGTAACTGAACGCGTCAACGTCGGTTATGTGTCATTTATTTTGAAAGTGTCACAGCAGCTGATTGAAGCATGTTAGAATAACTATTGGACATGTATCTTGAAGCTAAAAGCAAGGGCTTTCCATTTTACTTGGTCTTATTTATCAATTTTGATTTTTTACTCTTGATTTTAAGCTCCGAATGGACTACCTTCAGTAATTAATGAAACGATTACTTCTAAAAGTTCAAGTAAAGTTTTAAAAAAAGCTACACTACACTACACTCTCTACATGACGTCAAAATGTTCCTTAGATCTTCCTCTTTCCAGGCCTTATATTGCTTTTTGCCACATCTTGCCACATTTCAATATTTTTTCACTTTCTTAGAGGTATGTCGTGTTGATTTTGAGCTCCGAATGGACTAGCTTCAGTAGTAAATAAAACAATTACTTCTAAAAGTCCGAGTAAAGTTTTAAAAAATACACTACACGCTCTAAATGGCATCAAATTGTTCCTCAGATCTTCCTCTTTCCAGGCCTTTTATTGCTTTTTGCCCTAATCTTGTCACAATTTAAAAAAATTTCATTTTTTCAGAGGTATATGCCATGTTGATTTTGAGTTCCAAATAGCCTACCATCAGTGATGAATAAAACAATCCTTCTAAAAGTTCAAGTTAAGTTTTAAAAAAAAAAACTACAGTACACTACACGCTCTAAATGGCGTCAAAATGCCAGTGGCGTAGATATAGGCCCCGCTGACCCCGCCGCACAGTGTGTCCTAAGCGGCAAAAACCCTATTTGTCCAAATCCCTCGAAACTCTTCAAAATTAAGGTAATTCTACTCCTTAGGGTATAGACTAATAGGTTTGAACGGTTATTTCGACTTTTCTTCATTTTATTTGGAGATATGAGGCTTGGAATTGGAGTTTTATTCATAAAACCGAAATTTGCTGTATTTTTTGGAAATTTTAAATCGGTACTTTTAGACGGTTTAATCGTTATTTTTTAAATAGGAGGCACTTTTCTGAACAGCATAAGACCTATTCAATAAACCTACATGGTTAGTTTGAAAAAAAAAAAAAAATTATCATGCATTGGCAAGACTTATATTGCCAACTCCTTGAATTAGAAGGAACTTTTGCAAATTTATAGACTTTCAAAAGCTAGCTCCGGTGAGCTCCGGCTTCTCGTTGGCATTTTTGGCATGCTGGGTATGTGGACAAACTACCCTGAAAAATTCGTAACCGGATTTCATTGGGTTTGGAAGATATGAGAGGTTGAACATAGTGAAGCGGGGTCGTGCGCGGGGCTACAGAAAATTCAATGAAACTATATATCTGGCTTTTTGTTTTATATCTCAGTTAAAAATCACTTAAAGAAATAAAACTTTCAATGAGAAGAAAGGAAATTTTATGGTCTTCAAATTTGGTCTCTAGCAATTTTTACGTAGAAGCCACGGGAAGGGAGAAAAACGAGGGAAAACGGCACAAGGTTTAGTAGGCTCGAAAGTTCAGGCGGACGACAGCACAGCAGCGTTGCCGAGACAAGTTCCAACCTGTCGCGTTGCGCTGGTTCCCTTGCTCACTCCACTGCACTGTCGCACTGAGTTACTTCGCTGCGATCCTTCGACTTGACAACACCGAAATCACACACAACCATTTATGTCCTCTCTCCACATAGCTCATCATTATATTGCTACAACACCCACTTGTCCTTTCATATAGGTAATCACTTTCATAGTTGTCTGATAACAGTTTTTGGAACAAACTGCACCAATATAAACTGTCACCGAAAATTCTAAGTAAACAATTTTTAATCTCCCAAAAAGCACTGATGGCTTGGTTTTGGGGTGCTGAAAATATTTTCTTTGAATTCCTTGGGGTAGATTTATAACGTGAACGTTTGGTCCACTTTTTACTAGCTCCAGCTGCTATCTTAAAAAAAAAAATTGAGGCTGAGTGGTTTGGTTTGAATTACCCTGTATAGTAGTAAAGCCAAACAAAAAACAATTGAAAACAAAGAAAACCAACAAAATCAACATCACAACCTCCACTACCACTCCCACCACCATCAAGAACAACAATGATAAAGATGGTGACAACGACGAAAACATTAGCAAATCAGCTATGCGAAATATCCTCACCAAAATGGGACAAAAGCCGAGAAATTGGAGATTGTACAAATCTCCCCCCCCTCCCCCCAACCGGTTTTAAAGAAATCTTGTTGAGAGGGTCACTGCATGTTTTTTGGTGAACCAATAAACCTTTACCGCCGTTTTTACGTATTTTATTTCAAATTCAACGAGGTTCTTGCATCGTATGAGGTTTTTGCCGCATCTTCCATTAAGAGGTCACACTGTGCGCCGGGCGGGAGGGCGCAACGTTTCGTCAGGGTCGCAAAAATTTTGAGAAGAGGAAGAGGAAGAGCGAAAAGTAGAAAAGGAAAGGAAAATGGAAAAAAAGGAAAGGAAAAGGAGAACAGGAATGAAAAGAGAAGAGATTGAGAAAAATAGAAGCTATACTCCTTGAAGAATCGAACATTTCTTCAGTATTGTTCCAAGCTTTCTTACGAGTCGATATATCATGACAGTCGGACCTCAGTTACGGTGCCTCAAACGCGATTTTTTTGGTGCAATTTTAAGGCATTTCGCGCTTGATCTTTCTTTACTCCAATTAGTGATATATTTTTTAAGTTTTATCATTGTGAATAAATAAACCAAATTTTCTACATTAATTTACAATAATTATTCAAGAAAGGTATTTTTCCGGCAGAGGCTCCAACTTGTGCGGATTTGAGGGGGGAGGGGGAGCTCCACGGAAGTGGTCGATTTTTCCTTCAAAAAGAGGGGCGCAGCATTCGAATGGGCGGGGGAAGGAGCACACGCTCAGCTAGCTATACTACTGTCTGCTCGGAGGTCTGTTTTCCCACTATAAAATAACATTGACGGTGCCCCGGAAGAGCAGAGGGGACGTTTTGATGAGCCCTGCACCTTTGTCAACGATTAAAAGCCCACCAAAACGACAGGTCTGCTCGTTAGTCTGTTTTCCCATTTAAAATAACATTGGCGGTGCCCCGGAAGAGCAGAGGGGACGTTTTGATGAGCCCTGCGCCTTGTCTACGGTTAAAAGCCCACCAAAACGACAGGTCAGCTCGTAAGTCTGTTTTCCCTTTTGAAATAACATTTACGGTGGCCGGGAAGAGCAGAGGGGACGTTTTGGTGAGCCTGCGCCTTGTCACCGATCAAAAGTCCACCAAAACGACAGGTCTGCTCGTAAGTCTGTTTTCCCTTTTAAAATAACATTGACGGTGCCCGGGAAGAGCAGAGGGGACGTTTTGATGAGCTCTGCGCCCAGTCAACGATTAAAAGCTCACCAAAACGACAGGTCTGCTCGTAAGTCTGTTTTCCCATTTAAAATAACATAGACGGTGCCCCGTAAGAGCAGAGGGGACGTTTTGATGAGCCCTGCGCCCAGTCCACGATTAAAAGCCCACCAAAAAGACAGGTCTGCTCGTAAGTCTGTTTTCCCATTATAAAATAACATTGGCGGTGCCCCGGAAGAGCAGAGGGGACGTTTTAATGAGCCCTGCGCCTTGTCAACGATTAAAAGCCCACCAAAATGACAGGTCTGCTCGTAAGTCTGTTTTCCCATTTAAAATAGCATTGGCGGTGCCCCGGAAGAGCAGAGGGGGCGTTTTGATGAGCTCTGCGCCCAGTCAACGATTAAAAGCCCACCAAAACGACAGGTCTGCTCGTAAGTCTGTTTTCCCTTTTAAAATAACATTGACGGTGCCCCGTAAGAGCAGAGGGGACGTTTTGATGAGCCCTGCGCCAAGTCCACGATTAAAAGCCCACCAAAAAGACAGGTCTGCTCGTAAGTCTGTTTTCCCATTTAAAAAAGCATTGGCGGTGCCCGGGAAGAGCAGAGGGGACGTTTTGATGAGCTCTGCGCCCAGTCAACGATTAAAAGCCCACCAAAAAGACAGGTCTGCTCGTAAGTCTGTTTTCCCATTTAAAAAAGCATTGGCGTTGCCCGGGAAGAGCAGAGGGGACGTTTTGATGAGCTCTGCGCCCAGTCAACGATTAAAAGCCCACCAAAAAGACAGGTCTGCTCGTAAGTCTGTTTTCCCATTTAAAATAACATTGGCGGTGCCCAGGAAGAGCAGAGGGGACGTTTTGATGAGCCCTGCGCCTAGTCCACGATTAAAAGCCCACCAAAAAGACAGGTCTGCTCGTAAGTCTGTTTTCCCATTTAAAATAACATTGGCGGTGCCCAGGAAGAGCAGAGGGGACGTTTTGATGAGCTCTGCGCCCAGTCAACGATTAAAAGCCCACCAAAACGACAGGTCTGCTCGTTAGTCTGTTTTCCCATTTAAAATAACATTGGCGGTGCCCCGGAAGAGCAGAGGGGACGATTTGATGAGCCCTGCGCCCTGTCGACGATTAAAAGCTAACCAAAAAGACAGGTCTGCTCGTAAGTCTGTTTTCCCATTTAAAATAACATTGACGGTGCCCCGGAAGAGCAGAGGGGACGTTTTGATGAGCCCTGCGCCTTGTCAACGGTTAAAAGCCCACCAAAACGACAGGTCTGCTCGTAAGTCTGTTTTCCCATTTAAAATATTATTGGCGGTGCCCCGGAAGAGCAGAGGGGGCGTTTTGATGAGCCCTGCGCCCTGTCAACGGTTAAAAGCCCACCAAAACGACAGGTCTGCTCGTAAGTCTGTTTTCCCATTTAAAATAACATTGACGGTGCCCGGGAAGAGCAGAGGGGACGTTTTGATGAGCCCTGCGCGTTGTCAACGATTAAAAGCCCACCAAAACGACAGGTCTGCGCGTAAGTCTGTTTTCCCATTTAAAATAACATTGGCGGTGCCCCGGAAGAGCGGAGGGGACGGTTTGATGAGCCCTGCGCCTTGTCAACGATTAAACGCCCACCCACAAAGAAAGGTATTTTTCCGACAGAGGCTCCAACTTGTGCGGATTTGAGGGGGGAGGGGGAGCTCCACGGAAGCGGTCGATTTTTTCTTAAAAAAGAGGGGGGCAGCATTCGAATTGGTGGGGGAGCGCACGCCCAGCTGGCTATGCCACTGGAAAATGCTCTTTAAATTCTCCCTTTTCCAGGTCTCTTATTGCTTTTCGCCACATCTTGCCACATTTCAATATTTGTTCACATTTCCAGAGGTATGTCGTGTTTCTCACGAAGTGTTATTTCAAAGAGGTCCATCCAGCTACCATCCAGTGCCCCCCGCCCCCTCAGAAATGAATGAAACTTTCAGGGATGATAGAGCTAAGCGTCAGCTTTCAGAATATCTGCAATTCTTTTTAAATTTGGTCAACTGGAAGCGGGGGGGGGGCAGGGGGTCAAAGTCAAAACCTTCAATGCTCCATAACTTTTGAACGAAAAGAGTTATTGACGTGAACTTTGCGCCAAAATATGCGTATTTTAAAGATCTTTCGATTGTTATGCTATAATGTTTAGTTTATTTGAATCTTTTTTTGCCATTTTTTTGATTTTTGAAGTTTTCAAAATTTCGTTTTTTGAGTTTGAAAAATATGCGCAATGTAGTAATCTGAACAAAAAACTTTTGTGAAAAAAGCTGATTATATAAGCTTTCAGATGGCGTAAACCGTGATGCCGAGAAACGTACGTTTCTTTCAAGAGTTATGACCGCACAAAGTTTCAAATCTAGGTCAAAAATAGAGCTTTGCCGACTTTCGATTCTACAAACAAATTTGTTGCTCCACCAATAATTGATGTAATGCATTGAAACTTAAAGGAAGGATTTCTTTTGGGTCGCTGGATTCATTTTTGATATTAGTTTTACAAAATTCCCAAATCCAAGATGGCCGCCAATAAGTATGACTTCAAAGAGTCACATATCTAGCGAAATGTGGCAACAACGCATTTTTCCATTCAGACCAATGTATAATAATCGACTTATGGTGAAGAATTCCTCTGTTGCTTCACCAAGAATCGAATTTAAATCAAATAAATGGCAAAAAACATAGTCATCAGATTTCACGAGCCACCTCTGGCTGCCGCCATCTTGGATTTGCAATTTTTGCAAAAAATTTCTTCAAATTCGTGTTCAGGGACCCAAAAAACATAAGTCCCCTAAGTTTTAAGAAGATCTGGTCATTACTTGATTTAAGGCCACAAATTTGGGTTCCTAGACCATAGTGCATCGCAGGTACGAGAGAGAGGGTAAAACTCGTAGGGGAAAGAGTCGAGCTCAAGCTTCTATTTAAATGAAACGGACTATAGAGAGTGCAGTAGAGACCACGCCTTAAGGGGTGTCTCCACCTGCGAATGTAAAAGCGCGAATAAACTGATTGAGCCAATGAACTGCCTTGAAGTCGATAGGTCGAGTCCGATGTATCGACAACAAAGAAGCTCATTGGCTCAATCAGTTTATTCGCGCTTTTACATTCGCAGGTGGAGACACCCCTTTAGCCGATCGCGTGGTGGCTTATTTTTTTTTTTTTTTTTTTTTTTTTTCGGGGACTCAACAGAATAACATATCGAGCAACATCCAACTGGACCATACGTTGACTATGATGACCTACGACAAAACATCCGATGCTCCGCTCTCATTGGCTATTGAGTATTGACATGAACACTTTGCTTTATCAGCCAAGTATTTGGTCCAGTTGGGCGTCCGTTGTTTAGTTGAGGCCCAAGAAAAAAAAGTTGCCTCCCAATTTCAACATACGCAAGATAGGAGTGTATGGTCAGCAGAGACGGCTCGTGCTATTTGGCAACCATGTTTTATGCCATTTGAACCTGCGTGCAAAAGTATCGATTTCTTAGGGATTCGGTGAATCCCCTGAAGATCGATCATTTTACTTCAGTTTAAATGGAGACAATCTGTTGTTGCCTGGTTGCCACATTGCACGAGCCGCCAATATTTGGTCTGTGCTACATATACATATTATATTGTTTCTGATAGTGCCATTGGCGGCTCGTGCAATTGGCATCAATGTTTTCCCTCCATTTAAATTTATTATAATAATCGATTGTTTGTGAATCCCTGCTTCACCATCATATCGATTGTTTCTAATACAAACAAATGGAGAAAAAACATCGGTTTTAAATTGCAAGAGCCGCTAATGATTGCCATTGGCATAGATATATAGTTTTCCTGTGCTAACGAAACCATCGATTCTCTATCGATAGCCTATATCTATGGTGGCTCTAGCTCTTCTCTCTGCCAAACAGAAGCTGGCTCAGTTAGAATTTTAACCAGCCAATCACATTCAGTTGATGAGGTTTATCTCAGAATATAATGATGATTTTTTAACGGGTAAAAGCTCGAAGTATCCTGATAATACTTCGACGCTGTCATCAAAGTATAAGAATAAGCTGTTCTCTTGTGTTTACCCGCCTGTACACCAGTACACGTTTTTCTGTACTTCTTTTTAAAATATTTATTTTTTATGTAGTGCTTTGAGTATTTTTTTATTTTTTTTTTTTTTTTAATTACGGGTTGAGCAGGATCGCGACTTCGCAAGGTCACGATCGGCAAGTATAATTTCGTCGGTGGAACGTGGCGACGCACCGTGGAACAAAAACGGTGGTACAAATCGAATCGACACCGGAAACATTATACTTTAATCTATCTATAGGAACAGGCGTCGGAGATTGGGGGGGGGCCGGGGGGGGTATGTTTTTCTCTTTTTTTCGTCCCAAAACTTTACATTTATGTGAGTATGAGTCCTAGATTTCAGACACAAAACATCTAAACACAGAATACTACAGTCAGAATGTAAATTTTCGTTCATTTTGAAGCATCATTTTCTAGTCCGCCATTTTTAGGCGAGTCCCAAAATAACCTCAAGCAAAGCAATGTGCAAGACAGAGGCGGAGATAGGTGTCCACTGTTTTGAAAAGACCCCGAAAGAGACCGAAAAAATGTTTCCATTGGCTAGCTCTTATGGAATTTTTCATTCCAACGAGTTTGTTAGTCTGTGATTCGAATAAGTATTTTTAGATAACTTTCAGATAAAATTGATTTGAAGACAAATTAAAGAAGGTGAAAGGAAGGGAAGGAAGAATAGTAAAATGAGTTGTTAACAGTGGGGATAAGCGTTGTGTAATCTGAAAACGCTCCAACTCGTCCATTTGAACCTGTGTAAAATATCGATTCTAGTGAGTGCACTATGCACCCTCAATATATCGACCTTTTTAATTACTTTAAATGAACTAAATGGAACGTAGCCAGATTGAACGAGTCACCAGTGATCTGTAGAAAGTAGGAGCTCTCCAGTTAATTGTCATACCGTATGACAAATTTGTCAGGTCACATACTATACCTACCATGTACGTATCTTCGGTTTAAAAACAGACAATACAAATTAAAAGGAAAAGTTTTTTTTTAATAACACCGGAGATTCCGGTTTCTGTTTTTAGTTTTACATTTCCACCGAACTGTAAATCGTTCGTGGCTTTTTCCTCAATTTTGTTTTGTTTTTATGTTTTTTTGTTTTTGTTTTTCTTAGGTAATAAATGATCTATTATAAAGTTTCGCTGGTTAAAAATGTAGGAGCATGCGAATATTAAAAAAAAAAAAAAATCACACACACAAAAACGTGCCTTTACCGCGGAATAAGAAAAAAATATAAGAATATCAGGTGGCTCCAATATTATACAGGGTATTCCACGTTATCTGCTCACTAAGGGCTTCTCGAAGAAATGAACATTTCTTTTATATATATAAAAAAAAAAAAAAAAAAAAACCGCTTTTGATTGGCAGATTGCGTCAATAATACCTTACGTTTTTTGCGCCTTTTTAAACGTCCCAACACAGGGGTTGTTCTCAGGAAAATTGTAAGAAACAGCAGTACGCAACCCTCTTCCTCCAGAAAGAAGATAACTCAATGTACATCGTACAAATATTTACGAAGGAAACTTCAGCGCCGATTGACCCTATAAAACCGATTTCCACCGATTACCCCTTCCCCCCCCTCGACTTATAATATCCACCCGTCCAATAAAGCTGTCACAAACACTTTTGTTCCAGGCTTATGAATAGTTAATTATGGGATAAAACCCTATAAAAATGACGATAAGCCCTCTAAAAAATCACGAAACTCACTCCCAAACTCATAAAATGCTTTCAAACGCTAGACAATAATGGCGGGTGCCTAAATCTTAAATGGCAATTGCATGCTTCTTCTTCGTGTATAGTGCCGCGAGACTTTAATACTTCTTGAGGATGGAGCAGATTGAGATAGAAACCCAATGTATAATAGGCGGTAATCACTGTCATTCATTACGGACCACGGTCACGCGTTTAAAAGCATTTTATGAGTTTGGGAGTGGATTTCGTGATTTTTAAGTGCGTTTATCGTCATTTTTATAGGGTCTTATCCCTTAATTACCTATTACTATGCCTGCAGCAAAATTTTGCAACAGCTCCATTTAAGTGAGTGAAACACCCTGTACAAACATTTTTTACTATTCTTTATTTGTTTCCTTGTTCATAAACTTGTAATTTCAAGCTTACCTCTCGCCTCCCAATTTAGTTGTTGTCAGAGCTGCCGTTTTGCGTATAATTAATGGCATTTTTCCATTCACCGATGATTTCACCGGTTAAGAAAAGATTACACAGTTCAGTTCAGTGTATGACTGTAATACACGAAAATACTCTGATATGTAACCTTTTTCTCAATCGGTGGAAACTCGCCTTTAGTTCATTAAAATATCCGCCAGTTTTATATAAAGTCGCATCGATGACTCCACCGGTTGAGAAAAGATTACAGATTCGAGTACCTTCGTGCATTATAGTTTTACAACGAACTGAACTGTGTAATCTTTTTACAACCGATGAAATCATCGGTGAATTGAAAAATATGCCATTCATCATACGCAAAACGGCAGCTCTGATGGTTGTTGGCGGCCGCACTTGACTACTGTGCGACAACGCCAGTCGTATCAGTTCCTCTATGACCACAATATGCTATTTTGCATCATATTATTCTTCTTTTCCCGTCTCCAGGTCTCAGATTATAATCCTGTCGCTTACTTACTACTCAGCTTTGTGTTGTTTGGTGGGAGGCGCCCCCCCCCCGCCTGCCTTTGCCTGCTTCTTCGTCATTTCGATGCCGTGTTCGTCCGGCAAATGAGTTTAGTGTTTAAAGCTTGTTCGTCGTTTCGTTTCCTCCACCCCGTGCCGCAATATATCGCTTTCATCCCTTAGTAAATTCGAGGCACGGCCTCCCTAATCTGTTTGTTTTTCATCATTAATCCTTGCTTTTGTAAGTGTTTACCCGTAATCTCTTTTGAACCCCGTACAGTTTATTCCTTTCTGATATGTTTTATTTGTGAAAGTGTGTAAAATGCCTACCATCTTCGAATCGAGCTTTTCTAATTGTGTTAAATGTCTCTAGCCTCCTCGAATTGAGCTTTTCTAAAGTTTAGTAAATTGGGAGATCTTTTTTGTGCAGCTCATCGTGCTCTGTGCGTACACCGAAATGAGAAAGGTGGAGAAGGGAGGATAATTTTGCCTTTTTGCCGAAAACTTCGCGTTCTGTTTTTTTGTTTTGGTTTTTGGTTTATGGATTTAGTTTTTCTTTTTTTAAAAGTAACTGTTGAAGTTTTGAGTGCAGGAGATCTGTTTTGTGGAGCTTTTATAATTTCTTGTGCGTAAACCAAACTGAAAAAGGAAGGAAATTGTTGCCTTCTTGCTAAAAACTTCGTGTTTTGTTTTTTTGTTTTGGTTTTTGGTTTATGGTTGTAGTTTTTCTTTTTTTAAGTGTAACTCTTTAAGTGTCTTTAGGTGCGCTTCTCTTTAAGTTTTGAGTGCAAAGCATTGTGTTCCGTGTAATTTAATGTTTATTTTTTTTTGTACAAAAAAGAAAAAACCTAGTTTCGATCCTCAATCGAACTATGAAAGGATTAATATTAAATGATTGGATCGAATAGGACACCTGTTGTCCATCAACATTTATGTCAAAAATGTTCTACAAATTAATTTGTTTTCTTTTTTCTTGCCTCATATTAAGAGGTTCGCGTGCTACATAGTGTATGTGGGGTGCTTTGTTTCTCTGAATACGCGCTTTCTGTGTTTCAATTCTTTAAAAACTAAACATATGCTATGTTGATGGTACGATTACAAAAATAAAATAAATAAATGAATAAATGTTACTGAAACCCACAGGAACATTTTCAATGATAATGTCCGATTCGAAGGAGAACTGAGAAATTCATGAATACGGAGCGGCTCCTGATTCTTGAGTTCTTTTGCTACATAACCTAGATTGACCGATAATTTATTAATTAAATATTATATTAGGTGCAGTGTCTATGTCTGTTGCTACAGCAGTATAGACTATAGAGGTGGGGTTGTGCGCAGTTGCGGCTGCCTGCAATCCAGCAGCGGCTCGTGCAATGTGGCAACAATGGATTTCCTCCATTTAAAACTGTGTAAAATAATCGATACTAGGTGAGGCGCTACGCCTCACCTAGTATCGATCTTTTTGCATACGTTTAAATGGTAAAAGTGCACGGTTGCCAGATTGCACGAGCCGCCACTGCTGCAATCTGACAACGTTCGCCAATTCGTTCATTTGAACTCGTGCAAAATGTCGATTTGAAGGAGTGCACTGTGCAACCCCCGATGTATCGAGTTTTTCATGACTTTAAATGAACTAAATGTAACGTTGCCAGATTGCGCGCCGCACCACTGGTTGTGTGTGCGCCTCCGACGTGGATATTTATGCGATTGTCATCAATTTTCAATGAATTACCTCTGTATAAATTCTCATCAAAATTAGGCGTGCTGCACATCAAAAGAAAGTTTTTGATCTGCACTTTCAGGAACTATGCTATTTAATTTTTTGCAATCTAATAATTTGAAAAGATTACAGCGGTCAGTTGAAAAACGTCGCAAAAATTTCAACCCCTAACTCGAAAAAGGGGAGTGTTTTAAAAAACAAAAAGTCTCATTTGTTTACGCAATTTTCTAATTTGAAAATGCTTTTTGTGGCGCAGCGAATTTCAATTTCCGCAAAGGAGCGCGATTTCCCCTCAGGGCTGCCGTTTTGCGTATAATCAATGTTATTTTTCTATTCACCGATGATTCCACCGGTTGAGAAAAGATTACAGATTTCAGTTCAGTGTATGACTATAATGCACGAAGATATAATCCCCTAGCCCCAGAAAACTTTCTGGGTCGCCACTGCGGCTAGTTTTGTATAATTTTTAGGTTTTATTTCCCCTCTTTTCTCTCGAAGCCCAAAGTTGTCAAACATACAAGTAAATGAGGCACCCAATATTTAAAACTTTACAAACTGTTGATTGAGCTAAAAAGCTAACGGAATGGCGCACGCCTCGTGTAAAAAAAAATACTCTGTTATCTTTATTACTGCCCTCAAAAAGTTAGTTAGCTGTATACGCGTTAAAGCTATAAGAGGTCTCAGCAGTGGCGTCGCGTGCCATCTGGCAACAATGCAACTGCTCCATTTAAACTCATTAAATATATCGAATTGTCCTTGTGCACTGTGCACCCCCTGAATTCGATATTTTACATGAGTTTAAATGGATAGAATACATTGTTGCCGAATTGCACGCGACGCCACTGGGTCTCAGACTGCCTTTTTAGACTATCAGTTTTGATTGAGCCAAAATTGCATTTTTTTTTGCACCTTATCCTTGAGTGGGTACTTTTTCCGCCCGCGCCTGCCTGCAGCCCGTGATTCACAGCTGTAACATATAGTGTACGTTATTATTATCGCGCGCTGTACTTTTAGAACATGAAAAGAAACTGGTTTCTCGTCAAATCCACTTCATCTTATTCTCTTCATTCCGTGGCTCCGTCTCTCAATTCGAGTAAGCTCTGTTGGGTTTTTTGCGGACGAATTCAAAACTACTCCACATTACGGGTCGTTCTGCAACTTCTCAATTTTTTTTTTTTTTTTTTTTTTTTTTTTTTTTTTTTTTTACTGGCCAGTCTAGCCTTGATCTTGGTAGGTGCTTAAACTTGTTCGCCCGTACTGACTAATATACCCAGACGGCTCCTCATACATTCTTATAACTGCGGCTCGTTGACTCTATACCATGAGTCAGGCAAAAAGAGCCCGTCATCGTCCGCAAAATGTGTGATCTATTAAACGCGATTCTAGGCACTCTATTCTTCTATTCTTAGCTCTATCTGCTCTTTCCACGGTTAAAGTTGAGTGTAAGTTTGGATAGGTTTGGAATTTGCGACGTTTGAAAATTTAGATTTTCCAGAAAAAATATAGCTGATGATAAGCTTTTTGTACCAACACGATTAAACAAACAATCGATGAGCCGAAATCCATCACAAACGGCAGCTGGGCCAACCGTTGCATGTTCAGTTGTTGTTCTGTTCGTCAAAGTTCGACGGCCCATCAAACTGCTGCGATGGATGGCGTGTCATCTGTTCACCAATTTCAGTCAACAAAACCAATAAAACCAGTTTTTGAAATGTTTTATCGAAGTTTAAGTTTGATTTTTCGAAGTTGCAGGTTGACAATCCTGCAGTTTGATCAAATTCGTTTATGAGCGTGTACGGACTACGGAGGCCTATAGTTATATTGTTCATGGGACTTTTTCGAATGATTTTGTTGAAATTGTTGACCGTTCAATGAATCTATATGATTGTTCGATTGATGACATTCACCGCTCAATAATTGCATTAGTAGAAGCTCAAATTGATGCTATAAAGCAATTTAAGCATATTTTATTATCAGGCTCGAGTGTAAATCGAATTGGTTCAATAAAGCTTTCGATGTACCAACGATAAGGTTTCGGATCCAACGTTTCATCGACCAAACCAACCTCGAAATTTGCCTGTCCCCCGGGTGCGAAAATGGCTGCCAACTGCGAGACCGAAAAACTCACCATGCATTTTGATTGGTGGATTGGTCAGAAAGGTTCAGATGCCTCCTGTCCTTTGAAAAGCTTTAAGCCTGCGGGCCCTGGAGTTTGCTCTTGAACCTGGTTGTAAAATGAGCTTTTTGATTTATCGACTTATATCGATCGATTTAAGGTTTGTTATTGACTTTTGTGTCGATCGATTGTGAAAAGGTGGGTCGTACTCAGTGGCAGAGGCGGATCCAGGAACCCCCCCCCACTTCCATTCCAGTAGCCTCAAATTTTGTTTCCTAATGCTTATTATTTTGTATTATATACGATGCTTAATTTTGATTTGTTTGCATTGGAGATCTTTGAAGACATCACTCTCCCTCCCCACACGAAGGACATTATCCCTCCCCCCTGTTGTGAATCTGCAAAAATTAATTACACCATGCATTTATTGACGATAATGATGTAGCATACCTGCTTTCACGGAACGTGATGGGAAAAATGGGGTATTCCAGTGAAGCATACTCATTGATTTTGAAGGCGCTCTTGGAGACTTTAATGTTCATTAGAAAAGTGACCAGCAGCAGTTCATATGGAAAAACCCACTGACGTAAATTCCATTAACGCCGTGCTCTATTACTTGCCCTACATTACGATCGAAGTAATGCTGTAAAATAATTAGTATACTAATGCCCTACCCCTTTTTAAAAGGTGGATTGTCAGGTTTTTAAGGTTGATTCATGAGACACACTTTGTAGGTTATCTTGAACATAAATTTAATTTCGCTGCAGAATGTTCAAAAATATCCACGGACTACAAATCGAGAGTTTGAAACGAAGACCGATCCAGAACATATGCGTGTTTTCAAATCTATGATAATAAGTTCTCTTTCAAACTGCTTTGCGCATAGTACACATTAGACATAGACGTTTCTATGTTTAATAGCGTGAAATATGGCAATGTTGCATTATAGTCCGTTTAAATCTGCGAAAAAGGTCGAACTATAGGGAAAAGCCCAGTACACTCTCTCGAATCGATATTTTAAACAGGGTTATATAGAAAGCTAGTATAGCGCGGTGAATGGCGATACGCGCGCCAAGACTTCAGAGGCATGGGCGGAGCTAGCAATTTGGCAACTGTGGATTCTTCCTATTTGATTGTACGAGAAACAATCGATTAGAAATTGGGCCATGGCCTCCTCAAGAATCGATTGTTTCTCTTACATTTAAATGGATAGAATTCACAGTTGCCAAATTGCTGGCTCCGCCCATGTTCAGAGGCTTCGCTTCGCATTATATGCACTGTCATTACCGATGCCTGAACTCCGGAGTCAAAGAGGTGTGCTCATAAAACACATTAATCATAATCTCTATTGGATGAGATTAAGGTGACACTGTCTACTACTGTCTAGTGAGTACGTACGTTAATGGTGGTGAATTTGAATAAAGAGCTCTCTGCGCCTTGTTTTCGATGTCGATTCGGGTAAGTAACTATTCTTACACCCTAGTGATGCTTTCGGTATTTATCTTAAATGAAGGCGCTTTTAAATGAATCAGGCGAATATGGGCAGTGAGCGCATTTTGCACCATAAACTATGACTTGCAACAGAAATTCCTCTCGTATAGAAATTGTCATTGATAAATTTTGCTTTTATTTTCCATCGTTTTGAATCATGAACAATGACTTGCAAAAGAAATTCCTCTCGTAGAAATTGTCATTGATAAATTTTGCTTTTATTTCCCATCGTTTTGAATCATGGACTATAACTTGCAAAAGAAATTCCTCTCGTAGAAATTGTCATTGATAAATTTTGCTTTTATTTTCCATCGTTTTATAATTTTTTAAGGCATAATGTCACAACTCACAGTGGCAATACCGTGAGACTCAGAAATAGCTGAAAACGCGTAAAATTTCTCAAATCGGTCGAGAAATAAAATTATGAAAATTTTCATCAGAGGATACTTTCTTTTGAAAGCCGTAGTCAGGGCGCACCGGGGTTTTCTGTTCGTGCGTGAAGCCGGGGGGGGAAGTAGTTAGGTTCCTACGCAGCAGGTCTGGGGTACAGCCCCCTTAAAATTTGGAAAAGTTAGCTCTTCAACTAAAAATTTCCTTCTATTCAAAAGATATATTGCATTGATTCGGAAGAGCGTGTGATTTTCCGAGCCCCTTGCACCTTTGGTTACGGAATTCTAAAAACCCCGAAAATGCTGATCCAAATAGATGGCTTTCTTCGGCTAGATTTCGAAAAGACCCGTATTTTTAAAACGGTTTTCGGGGAGATTTCTCTCCAAAAAAAGGAAAAAATGGATTCAGCCCCTTTGTTTAACTTTTTTGAATTGATTTTTTCCATAAACTGTCAATTGGTTTCTAAATCGCGTATGCATTAAATCACTGTACATTTGGAGTTTATCAGTAAGTTACAGGTTTTTTTCCCTGTAATCTTTTTGTCCTTTTCCAATTACACAGCTTTTTCCTTTCCTTTCCTCCTTTTTTTGACCTATTTGGCCCGCTTTGGTGGCCCATCCAAGGGCAAAAAATTGATTCGGTGCCTGACAATCCCGGGGAATTTTTCGTCAGCTTATTCGCCCCCTTTTCTTGGAAACAGCCGAAGTCAAAAAACCTCTTTTAAAAAAGCCACGACAAGAGCCCCTCTATGGATTTTTCGAGAGTTTGCCCATAGACCCTTAAAACTCATCAGTCGCGGGCTGTTATAAGTTGAAATCCTTTTAAAAATAACGTTGACCGTTGACACTGACTCGGGAAAGCGCCTGTCACGGACGTCACGTCTCAAAAGCTTTAAGCGCGTCTTGTGATGGGCTTATCGATGCCTGGAGCTTGCAGATGCATATCTTATGTGTTAGGATATTCACCTGGACGTAACACCGGTGTAAGAAAATATTACGAAACTATAGCAGTGTTTCGGGAAATCTACCTACGCACTGCAAATATTTATTGCTATCTATGATCTTTACCGCATCGGTGTGTGATGGTCTCACAACGGTGAAAAAATCCGAATGTATGTACCCAATACGACCTAGCGTGATTCGTAGATTAACAGCCGAGGCCAGGGGCCCTAGTGGCGGCGCGGCGCGGCGTGAAATCTGGCTACGGCGCATTTATTCATTTAAAGTCATAGAAAAGGTCGAAATATTGGGGGTGCACATTGCACAGTGCTCTCCCTCGGATCGATATTTTTCATGGTTTTAAATGAACGAAATGCATCGACGCTAGATGCACGCTCCGAACCCAGGGAGCTGATTCTGCTCTTTTGGACGAGACGAGACGAGATAGGGTGATTTGACCAATCCTATTGGTTTAAACGGCGTCACGTGACAGATTTCAACTCATTCGTTGAGCTGAGGAGTCATTCGGTCTGAAATGAACGACTCGAACGACTTAAAAGTTGTCACGTGACGCCCGATGAAACCAATGGGAATGATCAAGGGCGCCCGCAGCGGGGGGCAAGGGGTTGCACTTGCCCCCCTCTGGAATTCAAAATGGTCAGAATTTCACGATAAAAAGTGAAATGAATGAAAGGAAATGCATTGCTAATCAAAGGAGTAACAGTTTACTATCTTTATTATTATATAGTATATTTTGTGATTTTAACTTATTTTCCGCAAGGAATAGTAGAATTGAGGCGGCCCCTGCATTAACAGCCCATGCGCGTATGTGCTGTTTTTGCGCCCAACAGCGCAATTGAAAATTATACTCAAGAAGTATCGCCCCTGTGAATTTGGTGACGTGACGATGATTCTACGCGGAGATATCGCGTCGATGGGTGCAAAAACAGCACATACGAGTACATGCACTATACGTATAACTGTGTGTAACTGTGTACTATTCCCATTTCAATGCATGAGAAACAATCGATTAGTAAAAGAGCCATGGTCTCCTCACGAGTCGATTGTTTCTCATGCGTTCAAATGGGAAGAATTCATGGTTGCCAAATTGCTGGCTATGCTCATGTACTTTGAGAGGTCATTTTCCTCTACATTTAATTGCGATCCAAATATAGCTGATTTATTATTTAGTTTTTACTTTTTTGTTTCAGTTTGCGTTGTTACTTTACTTTAAATTTTTATGTTTCAATAAATTATGGCAAAGAAATTATTATTCTCTCATTTAACTGTCAAATCCTATTAAATTTGCGTTAATTTAATTGTTGGGTGCAAAAACCGCACATAACTCACTTTTTTAAATTGGCCGCGAATGAACTCAAACCATTTTTTTTTTTAAATTTGTCCTTGGATTCTCTTCAAAAAGGGTTCAAAGCATAAGACCAAGAAAAATTGTACTCATTTCCGAATCATATCAACGCGTTATTAGCAAATGAAAACTTTAAATGCGTTTTCTGGAAATCAGGTTTTTCAGTATGTGCTGTTTTTGCAGCCACCGCCTCAATTATACATTTTTCTAATTGTCATTATCTTCTTTAGTCCCCTTATTCGTAATATCAAATAATCAAAACTATTATTATCATTTGATACAGCCACAGTGGCTTACTAATGTATACTATTTGGATGAAAAAAAGAAGTGAAAAATGTTTTCCTTTTCCTCGGGGGGGGGGGGGGGGGGTCCCCCTAGACCTTCCATTGGGGTTCAAAAATTTTGCCCCCCCTTGGAAATTTTTCTGCGGGCGCCCATGGGAATGATCGATTCCCGCTGTCTCGTCTCGTCCAAAAGAGCAGGATCAGCTCCCTGCTACGCTCATGAATTGGAACCCCTATTAAAATAACATTGATAGTGCCACTATCATTGGGTATACCCAATGATTACGATCGATAAATCGATCGCTACAGAAGCGATCAGAGATCTGAATGATTAACCCTTTCGATACCGTGCCCGAGTAATTTCGTTTTTGTAACTCCATCTGCCTCACACAAATTCAATGTCTTATTGCTCACCAAGCGCCTTCAATTAAAAGGATAGGCAAAATGCACATCGTTTAGTACGAATATTTAACTACCCTCTGAATTTTAGCGAGCCTAGCGTTCATTTCTTGTTGTAAAACTTGGAAGGGACCAAAGTACTGTTGCGACTTGGCGGTCCTCCGAAAGACCTTGGATGCGGTGATAAGTGCCTACCAGTGGCGGCGCGTGCAATCTGGCAACAACTTATACTCTCCATTTAAATCTATATGTAAAACAATCGATCTTCAGGAGGTGCAACTGCACCCCCAATATATTGATTCATTTGCATAGGTTTTAATGGAAAATTAGCATAGTTGCCAAATTGCACGAGCCGCCACTGGTACCTACTCTACTTGCGTGGGGTTTTAAACCCCCGTAAGTGCTCACCAACCATTTAAGGAGAGCAGTTGTGTAGCGTGCAATCTGGCAACGTTGTGTTGTTTCTATTTAAACCCATGTAAAAGGTCGATTGCGAAGGTGTTTTGTTCACCGAACACCTAATAGTTCGATCTTTTTCGTGGCTTTAAATGGGAGAACTGCGACGTAGCCAAATTGCGGCACGCTTCGCCACTGAAGGAGAGGATCGTTATCGCTTTAAGCCGCGACATCATTTGGCCCCAGGTATCGAACCAAGTTAGTGGGTTCGTCCTATCGCAACAGAGTGTGGCCGATCTTTCGGAAAGACCGATCAATCTAATCGATTCGGTTTTATTTAGTTTTAATGAGCATCGATTTAATCTTCTTGAGAATCGATTTAGACCATCTTTCCATTTCTCAAAAATTTGTATGTAACTATCGCCCCTGCATGAAATTTTTCGGAACATATTGAATGATATGATAACTTTTCGGATTTCGGGGGACTTTTTCAAATCGACCCAAAAATCGCCTTTCAAATATCCAATGCGCTGCATCTTTAATCGATGTACTATAATGTTTACACAAACAAGACAACTCGCAGTAAAGGTCTCGATTCCGGTGATGACACAACTCCAGTGGCGGATCCGGGGAGGGCAGCATAAAGGCGCACCCCCCCCCCGAGTCCCTACATACTAATCCCCCCCCAGTCCCTACATACTAATCCCCCCCCACATAGTCATTTTGTCAACAGAAAAATAGCCCAACATTGTTTTCTGCGGCGCCTCATATTTCATTGCCGTGTCCCCCTCCCCCGCCAGTGTAACTTTCTGGTTCGCCTCTGGACACGTACAATTTAGCGCTTTTGCCTCTACGTGATCAGCTGACGTGATGGTTCGATTTGAATTTTTCTCAAATGTAGCACGCCCCGTTATTAAAACCTCGCGGAATCGATAAAAAATTAAAACATGGCAACTGTGGGAGCCTTGAATTGTGTAAAGTCGTTTGTTGCTTGGCTTGGAAAGCAGAATCAGAAATTGAAACAGGTCGTCATTTCCTGATCGAGTAGACCGTAAAAAATGTATCGCCACCAAACGCACGGAGCTTCATCGGGCGTGATTGCATTGTTGTCAAATTTCACTATGTTTTGATCATAATCGCTAGATTATTACACAATCGAATAACATTTCCGCCTCATCATCCCTGCGCTGATTACTAATTAGCGCGATGAACCCGCGTCCGTCAGTTCTTTCGGTCTCTCGTCTTCTCTCAAATTTGTGAAATAGTGTTTATAGTTTTCAAATTCTGCGTCTCTTTGTGCTGCTTATCCCGAAAAATTGTTTTATCGCACCGAACAGACAGTTCATGAAAAATTAACCTTTGCCCACAGACCTGTCAGTTTCTTATCAGGAATTGGTAGAGTACTCATCGAAGGTAAAATTTTATCGAGTTTTTTGAGGAGTAAATAAATAGAACCAGACAAATTATTGTGCGCTGTCAGTATGTTTTATCATTTTAACTTGCTCAAATTTGTTTAATCAGCTCGCTGGTTGATTTTCGTCGTGAGTGCTTTCGAAGCAAGAGATAGAATTTTGTTAGAATCATATACTTGTTCGCTTGTTTTGGTTTTTGTGGAAAGTTCATGAATGATTGAGGTTTTGTTTATGTTTACACTTTGAGTTTATGCTGAGTGGAGATTGTTTTCTTTTTTCGCTTTGTTCAGCCGGAGAGTATTTCTCTTTCTCTGTTAATTTGCAAGGCATTTGCTCTCTGCTTCAAGTTATTTATTTCTGATTATTCATCTATCTGTAAGTTATGTATCATTTATCTTGGTCCTATTTTTTCTTGCATGATTAGCAAAAGCTGAGGTTTTCAAAGTGTCAGAAAACTGTCATTAGTCTCTCATAAACAAAAAAGCAAAAGGCTTTGACCTGTTGGCCATATACCTAGTGTAAAGAAGAAAGACCGTACGTTATGCGTGGCAAGAGGCGTTCGGTGAACTTCATCTTATCACTAGGGCTGCCGAAATGTGTTTATTATTTTCTGCACCAGTGCAATACTCTGGATAGTTCTGTAACTTCTTTAAGGTGATTCCAGGCGAAACTTTTCCAGATTTCAATCCGATGGATAGCGCCTAGTCGCTTTTTGGAAAAGTCGTGTTTTTAGCGTTTTAAACTGAAACCATCGATAAAACGCAAAATCCAATAACGTCAGCACCTGCAAAATTTTTTTATGGATTTTTTGAGCCCAAAATGAGCAAAATTGGTTCAAAATTAAAGCCGCAAATTATGAAATTCGTTTCACCATAAGCTTAGTGAGTGAGAGTGAGCGCGAGTGATGATACGTCTATCTGCCTCACTCGCACTCATTGCGGCTTACGGGAAGTTTCGTTTTTCATAATTTTCGGCCTTATTTTTGAGTGTTTCAGCCTGAAACTTTCAGGGTATCTTCTTGGAGTATGCTCGCAGGTGCTGACGTTCCTGAAATTCGTGTTTTTAGCGTGAATTCGTCAATTTTAGCCAAAAACTGTTGACTTTTCGAGCAGCGCGACGTGGTGTCCAAAGTTGGAACTAATCGACCCTGGAATCATCTTAATCAGCTGATGTGTCGATGAGTTTGGATCATACTCTTTTTATTTTTTACCTGGGTGAAATAACCTGGGTTATTTTTTATCTCTACCGTTGTCTGAATGGAGAATTAAGTATTCCCGGATTTTTCTGGACAATTTGAATGGCTGGAATTTATTATTTACTATTCTCCGCTGGTTGTAATAGAATAGCAAAAATGAAGACTGTGGTGGGGTGTCACTTTCTTCAACTGAAATAAAATCTTTCAACCAACTAACCTCTTTAAAAATAAAAAAAATTCGCCTCTGAATCACCTGATTGTAAGATTTTTCAGCATAGATTTTACTTAGTGTACACCAAGTAGGGTTGGAGAAAGATGGGTTTCACTTCATCAGGCGGCTGGTGGGAAGAAAAGTTTGGACATTCCTGATCTGAAGACTTGAAAATTTCTTGTTGCTTTTCTTTTTCACATTGCAGTGTTGTGTTATAAACTGTGCGACTGGAAGCAGACCCGTTGTTTTGGTGGTAAGAAGCCTTTTGTTTACCTGTTGGGAAACGATGACTACCTTTCAAATGCACAGTTGATAACAGGACACTGACACATTGCCTTCTAAAAGCTACTTGTAACTTTCACTATCAGTTTAAGTAGATTGCTCCTCTGTTTTTGTTGCTACTCAGTCCTCTCGGATGTCACGGAACAAAGTGTAAACAAATTTGTAGGTAATGTCGAAAGTGCTGTAAGACTTTGCAAAGATCGTACATCCTTTTCATGTTTGCAATGGTTAGTTACTGAAAATGAACTCTACTTGTGTTTTTTTTTTCCAAAAAAATATTTTGCAAAATTTTTGCTCCTTTCAGAGAGTCTTTCAATTTTTTTTCCGGAAAGAAAGAATTAATTTGTCTCTGCGACATCTGATGGCACTTTCAACCCTATGCATTTTCATGCCTCTAAAAGTATCTCCATTTTGACTGTTCTCTCTCTAATATAGATTGTGTTTTGTTTTGTGTTTTTGCAGAAGTTGTCACCATGCCTGTCTCTGACACATCCATTGGGTCCTTTGGAGATGTAAGACCTCTTTTCTTTATAATCTGAAAAAATTCATTAGAATCCACCTTGATTTGTGGAATTTTCCTGCTGTGGAACGATTAAACAAACAGCATTGCTCTTTTATTTTTAGTAAAAAATTGTCGACAGCACTCTAGCGGAAAGACGCCTTTGACTTGAAAAACACCATAAAGTGATGTATTTCTCGCAGGAATTTGTTGAAAACTTGTGTCATCGCACATGCCTTTATTTCAGCGTTGCCATTTTTGACAAGGCATCCAGAGCAGAGCTGGGCATGAATTATTATTTGATGATTGATCAGGGTCTGATGCAAGATTTAAGCTGTGCTGTTTACATTTGGTGTTTTTTGTTCAAGTTGATTAACCCTCTCCGTCGCAGTGTCCATTATAATGGAAAACCATTTTACATTGATCCTTATGGAAATTCGGAAAAATTGACTCTCATATGAAATCATGTGAGAAAAGTTCGTTCAATTTAATGGTATAGGTTTCACATCACAGTGACACTTCTTTCATAATTCGTGACAGAAAGGGTTAAACAAATATCACAAATTGCAAATACAGTAAGGCCAGGGAATCACTTCCTTATAAATTGGTGCACTTTTGATTATTGCCATAATTTATTGCAAAAAAAATTGTTTGGATCTTTGCAGAAGCTCCAAGTCTGTTTTCAGTTTATGACAGTTGGTCTGTAATCTTTTCTTTTATTTTCTGCAAGATTATTCTTTCATTTTCTTTTTTCAGATCATCCAAAGGACACGCGCAGCTTTCCAAAGTGGGAAGACAAAACCGTACGAATTTAGAGTCAAACAGTTGAAGCAATTGTTGCGTTTGTATGAAGAAAATATAGCTGATATTACTGATGCTCTTTCAAATGATCTCAGAAAGGTGCACTTTTTTCTTTTTTCTTCTATTAAATAATGTGCGGGGTTTAAAAAAAAAAAATTCAATTATAAAAGCGGAGGACGGGAGAAATCAAACTTGAAAGGTTTATTAAATTGTCAGTGATTTTACCAAGAAGCCATTTAGTTTGCACCTCCACGTTCCCCAGTGTAATAATGGAAACGTTTGTAACGTCATTAACGTTTGTAACGTCATTAACGTTTGTAACGTCATTAACGTTTGTAACGTCATTAACGTTTGTAACGTCATTAACGTTTGTAACGTCATTAACGTTTGTAACGTCTTTGTATCGTCATAAATGTTTGTGATGTCATAAACGTTTGTAACGTCGTTAGCGCATTGGCGGATCCAGCCCTTGCAAACAGGGCATAAGCATTAGCAGTTGTGACATTTGTAATGTTTGCTACTACGTTGGAGGCACAGCTGTGGTGTATTAATATGCATCGTTGGCACAAGCATTACTTTACAGTTGATTGATGTTGTTTAAGAGCAAGTTTTTCAGTGTTCTCGTCAATTTATTGCAAAGTTTCTCATCAGAATTTGATGTCTTTACACTTAACCCAAAAGTTTGCTACAGCTTTATGAAATACTAACATAATCTTTTCAATCATGTCAAGAAACTGGCGAGCATCAATAACTCAACCCTGATTTTTTGATGGCTCAGTGAAATGCTTTGAATACGCCCTTCGCTATGCCCTTCCCTGGGCCTTTTACAAAAGTTGAAAAGTCTCAAAAATGAATACATTTTTTTTCTTTGTTTCTCAAATATTTCTCAAAGCTAACTTTACTCAGGGGCGTGCCGTGGGGGGAGCATGTTGGTACCCTTGCCCCGGGCGGCACTCTCGGGGGTCGGCAAAATCAGGGTGAACAACCAAAAAAAAGGTTATCAAATTTCAAAATGAATTTTAGAGGGCGGCACAATCAGTGTGTATCAAGCAAAAAAAAAAAAAAAAAAAAAAAAAAAAAAAAAAAAAAAGTCATCAAAGGACATCGCACATTTCTTATGGCGCGTGGACCCCACTCAAGGTGTAATTTTTTTTGCAGAAATCGATTCTAGAGACCATTCCGAGCAAAAGTTCTCACGGGCCCAAAAAATTTCCATGTTAAGTTTAGCCGCTATTAAAGTTTGAAAGTTGGATCAGCACAGTTAGTGCATTCGTTTTTGGGCACACTGTAGCGGAGTAAGCGAGCTCGCACCGAACGTTCGGCCGGCCCCGTCCCTACCTGCCATTTGATCGACGGCGGCGACCCAACCTCAGGTCTCACCGCCCCTCTCCCTCTCCTCCTGTCACTACGAGCGACCGATTCATTCCTTCTTTTGTTGTCATTTCCCTTGTCTTTTTGCACTCTCTTACTCCTATTATAATTAGACCCGATTTTTTGTTGTTGTTATGCCAGCCTCAACAGTCTTAAATACTTTCGTGATTATCAATTAAATATTCTAGCTTTCCGCTACTTCCTCTCCCGTCACCTTCTCGTTCGGCTTGTTTAATAACTGAATACTATGAAGATTTAGGTTTAATAAGTTGTGATTTCGATTGATCGATGTGCATAATAATCGATTTTTTATCGGATTTCCACGAGATCTTTATTGCCTCCCCCCCCTTTTTTGATGAAATACTATCGTTTTCACGATCCAAATACTTTCGCAGTATCGCCATTTGAGTGAAACTTAAAATCAAATCAACAATCCATCTTTCAGAGCTGCATTTGAACCCCCCCCCCCTCAGATATCGATACTTTGGCATAGGTTTAAATGAAGATTAAGATGGTTGCCAGATTACATGAGCCAATACTGAGTATGCTCCCTGAGAAACAATAGTAATCTTTATATATAAAAAAAAAAAAAAAAAAAAAAAAAAAAAAAAAAAAAAAAAAAAAAAAAAAAAAATGTCACCCACAGATCGATTATTTGATGGTTCAGTTGAACCGCCTGGTAATTGATACTGCTTCAAAGGTTTATAAGCAGGCTATTTCGATACATCGCAACGCAAATGTATATTTTTGGAAGAGATCCAATTATTGAATAAACCGTGATCAGTATTGTCGTATGCCATCTGGCAACGTTGCTTTTCATCCATTAGATCTCATTCTACATATCGATTCGAAGAAGTGCACGGTGCACCCCCCATATTTCGACCTTTTTCAATACTTTAAATGGACCGAAAGTAACGTTGCGTTTTTAGACTGCACGCGCCGCTGCTGACCTACATTGTGAATGTTTATAAGCCTCCCTACCACGACAAAAAAAGAATTCCTCTACGTATTATTGCTTCTGTCTTCGATGGTGGCGAAACGTAAGGGATTGAATTTGTTTGACTCAACGCGAATAAAAACAATCAGTTCGAGTGAGAGTCTCAATAATGAGTGATGGGATGGGAGTTAAGATATTGAATGAACGAGTAATGTGCGGGGGAAGTGCAAGAGGAAAACAAACATGGGTTGATAAAGGCTAGAAAGAGATAAAAGAGAAAGAGAAAAACGCACGATGAGAGGTAGAGAGGGGAGAAAAGTCTTGAAATCCGAGGTTGGGTCGTGCGCGCCGGTCTAGTGGCAGGTAGGGACTGGGCCGGCCGAACGTTCGGTGCGAGCTCGCTTACTCCGCTACAGTGTGCCCAAAAACGCATGCACCAACTGTGCTGATCCAACTTTCAAACTTTAATAGCGGCTAAACTTAACATGGAAATTTTTTGGGCCCGTGAGAACTTTTGCTCAGAATGGTCTCTAAAATCGATTTCTGCAAAAAAAAGTACACCTTGAGTGGGGTCCACGCGCCATAAGAAATGTGCGATGTCCTTTATAATTTTGTTCATGGAGGGCGGCAAGATTGCATTCTTGCCCCCCCTCTCTGGAAACCACGGCACGCCCCTGACTTTACTTCTTCCTACTAGAAGAATAGGATTTTAAAATAATAAAAATCCTGCTCATCATTGGAGAATACCATGAAACCTGTAAAATTTATTATTCTAAATTGATTGCAAGTTCTATGATTTTCAAAAGAAAGTTCCCCGATCGACATTCTTATTGTTAAATTTTTCAGCTCTTCAGTAGAATAGTCGATAGAATTGTACGATGTCGCACTTTAAATGGAGCATTCCGCTTAGTCCTTAAACACTTGAAAGCCGCAAAATTGTTTAAAGATTGCCAAGATTTATAACAATAAACATTTCAACCAGGGTTAAACCTTTTGAAAGCCATTGTACATGTGGACCCAACGTTTTAGAGCAATTGTATTATTACACTATCCATCAATTCCAATTTTAAATAATCGTATCTTTCCTTTCTTAACTTATCTTTTGTTTTATGCCATTTATTGTTTTTTACAGTGCAAACAAGAAGTGATGGTTCTAGAAGTAAATATTCTCGTATCAGACCTGAAAAATACGTTATCACATTTAAAAGAATGGATGGCTCCAGAAAAGGTGAGAAATTTCGTGATTTTTTGCAACCGCAAACTCTCCTTTAGAAAGTTGCACGAGGATTGTTTTTTGAAAATATTCAAAATCTAATGAATGGTTTTTTGCCTGGAAGACTTATGATTGCAAACACTGTTAAAGTTAACTGTTTATTAAAAAAAACTGATCCAAACTCTCAAAAGGTCTGCTGACATTTTTTTCCCCAAAGAAAAATAACTGATAAAATCTCTTGGTTCTTTTTTTTTTTTTTTCTTAATTAACTGTGCAAAAACTACAATATTATTGAAAAAAATGTGTATTTTCGGTCCATTTATTTTTCTTTGAAATAGAAAATTGTTACACCTAAAACGGTCATCCATTTGGTGGAAACTCAAAAAGTTTGTGTGAAAATGGAAGAGAATGTGGAAATGAATTTCCTTGCTCTCAGGAAAATATTGACAAATTAGCCTATTCTGCAACCCTGCTATTTCTCAATAATCATTTTTAGTAATAACTTCTAAACAAAGAAACCAGCTACTGATTGTTCAATTTAAGTCACTAATTTGTTGAACCTGTTCCTAATTAATGAACACAAAGCCCCTATTCTTCTCATAAAAAATTTACCAGTTCTTTTTGCAGTGTGCACTTGTGCTTACTGTTACAAAACTAATTATTATCATATTCATTGCTAAAACAATCTAATTATTTTTTTTCCTATTTGTTTTTGTCACCTACGCAAACAGCCAAACAAGGTTATGATGAATTTATTGGACGGAGTTTACATCTATCATGATCCTTACGGAGTAGCACTTGTCTTAGGAGCATGGAATTATCCTTTGCAGCTCTCTTTGTTACCAGTGGCTGGTGCTATCGCAGCTGGTAATTGTGTTATACTCAAACCGTCGGAAGTGGCTCCGTTCACTGCGAAATTGATGGCTGAACTTATACCTAGATATTTAGACCAGGTAGGCTGTTGTTTTGACTCTCATCATCTTTCAAATTTCTGTCAGCACAATTTGTCATCCTACACTGGAAAAACAACACCGTCTCGGACACTGTAAATTATGGACCATGTATAGGTTTACCGAGGTACTCTGGTTGTGACGCCCGTAGCTTTCGACAATGCAACCTGTAATTATGGCTTCAAGATTGGGAGTGCCTCAGGAAACCTACGTAGACCGAAGTGTTTTTTCAGTGTATGGATAGATAACACCATACTTTGCCTTCAAAAGCCAATGCATTATGGGGTATTGGGCTCTGATCCGATTTGATATGGTCAGCCATCATGAGAAGTTCCAAACTATCTCCATTCAGAGCAATTTAAAAGACAGAGACATGTCCGCCATAGCCGTAGACAGGATATTTTCTTTCTCTCTCTTAGCCCATTTAAACGTATGTGTTAGAAAAGGACAGAAAGAGGGGCTGAAGCCATGTGACAGCCCCCATATCCATCCTTTTCAAACACCTGTGTTTGAATAGGCTAAGAGAGAGATAGACAATATCCTGGCTACCGCTATGATGTCCGCCATCTTGAAAATTTGTCAAAAAATACCGAAAAAATGTTTTAATATGTTTTCATTGGCTCTTATGGGAGATTCCATTCTGATCTAACTATTCTGTGATTGTACCATATCTTTGAAAGAAGAAAAGAAAAGAAAAAAAAACAATAAACATTAACAATTGTGCCTGCACCATTTATCGTGTATTTTCAATTTTTCTGTTTTGAAATCAGTTTTCTGTTGTGTTTTCAGGAATGTTATCATGTAATCTTAGGCGGAGTTTCAGAAACCACTGAACTTTTAAAACACAAGTTTGATTACATTTTTTACACTGGCTCAACATCTGTGGGCAAAATCGTACGTGCTGCAGCAAATGAGCATCTAACTCCTGTAACTTTAGAACTTGGTGGCAAAAGGTAAGTGTGTCTCTCTCTTGTCATCAACGAAAAAAATCTTAAACAAAACCAGCAAAAAAACAAAACAAAAACACAAAACAAAAGAAGCAAAACAAATTGAATGAAGATTTACTCGTGAAAAAATTATTCAAACTATCTGCAATTTTCAATATAAAAAGGATTGACATGGATGTTTTCAAAAATTTACCTTTAATTTTATCTTTCTACCAAATTAAAGCTGCTGACTTCTCAAATTTACCTCAAAGAAAATACAGAAGGCTGATACTTAAATTCTTTAGTATGTTTCTGTGGTACAGTTCTATTTCTTTCTTCTATTTTTTTTTTTTTTTTTTGTGATACTGGGTTTTCCACCTTGAAAAAGCAAGAAGCCTTTCAAAAGTTAGTGGATCTCAAAAAATTGGGTTTTAATGAAAGAAATAGTTGTATAATTGAAGGTGCTTCAGGTGCTTGGATTTTTAATTCAAGTTTGTCAAGGAATATGTCTTGTTGATTATAAGCTGATATTGTCAAAAAAACAAAAAAAAAAATCATTAAAAAAGTCAGGAAAATTGGAGATCGGTCCGATTTTAAAATTTTTAAAAAATGTGATGAACTAAGTATGCTTACCTATTGATAGCGGCAAGCACAGGGATGCAAAAGAAGTTCTTCGTCACTTTCTTGGAATCCTGGGATTTACTTTCCTCACTTTTCAAGTTTTTAAGGGTGTTCACAAAAAAAAAAAAAAAAAAAAAAAAAAAAAAAAAAAAAAAGTCAAAAGTTCGTGGTGACTGAAAATTGACCAAAGAATTTGGCGCATTGCAACTTTGCAGTAAGGTCAAATGCACATGCTGCCTGAAAGTAGACTAATAATTAATTCAGCGCGCTTCAACTCTGCTGGTATAAGAGCATTTCACAAAACGATCCCTGAAAATTTTCGGGGGAGGGAATGGTCGCTTCCCTCGCTTTTCCTACTTTTCCAAACACTTTCCTCACGTTTCACAGGATCTCGTTATCGAGCATTTTTTCCACCCCTGGGCAAGCCATCTTCAAAGAGAAAAGCTTGACCATAGAATAGAAATTGTGTCATTTTGCGAATGTGAGTGTTTGGAAAAATCTCTGAAAGAGAACTTTTTGAAAGTTGTGAAATTCAAGGAAACTTGCTCTGTGTACCATCTTCAGCTTTTTCTACGTTTTGTTCACAGTCCGCTGTACATAGATTCAAGTGTGGACCTGACTATTGCAACCAAGAGGATCCTGTGGGGTAAATGTATAAACGCTGGGCAAACGTGTATCGCTCCAGATTATATCCTTTGTACCAAGGACATTCAAGAAAAGTTTGTTGAAAAAGCCAGAAAAGTTTTACAAGAGTGGTACGGATCTAATCCTCAAGTCTCACCTGATCTTTGTCGAATAATTTCCAACAAACATTTTCAGTAAGTATTTCTCTTTCTTTCACCTTAATTTCATACACTTCTTATTTGTTTCGGTCGGCAAGGGAGGGGGGTGATATCACCCGACAAACAATTTTCTAATATTTCAAATATTCATTCAGGGTTACTTTCGACTTGGACAACCAATTTAAAAAGGAATACTTGTAACACAGAATAATACAATCAGAACGGAAACGCCCATTAGAGCCAATAGAAGCAAGTTTTGAATTTAATGGCACCAATAGGCAACGCTGTGGTCCTATATCCCAACATGGCGGACGTGTGTGATTTGTGTTGAAACTCATTTATTTCTGTAAATTCTGGAAAGAAATCTTAAGTTTCCGCCTCACTTTTATTCTACTGGCATTTCAGAATAAAAATTTTGATAATCATGTCCTATATTTTTTTTTTCGCGCGCGAATCCAGATGTAAACATCCTATATCCCAACATGGCGGAAGCGAAATGAATTTGCTTCAAAATCCGACAGAGTTTTCGTTCTGGTTGTATTATTCTGTGCTTGTAACTTGTTGAACTAAGTTATATGTGTCTACAGTGAATGGAGTTACCCTGAACTATTGTCCACTACTATATTTTTTCTCTAAACAGTAGATGTATTACATATTATCTCCTAATGGTTTTCTGTTTTGTTATTTGCATAGACGACTGACGAATCTTATGAAATCTGGAACCGTTGCTGTTGGAGGCCAAACTGACATAGCTGACAAATTTATTGCACCAACAATTCTAGTCGATGTTCAGCCTGCAGACCCGATCATGCAAGAAGAAATTTTCGGACCCGTCATTCCTATTCTAAACGTTGAAAATGCTTATGATGCAATCAAATTTATTAACAATAGGTATCTATTTTTATTTTAAAAAGTTTTATTTCCTGTTTCTAGTCATCACCAGTTGAAATATTATAAACCTCGTCAAAATACTGTAGATGTCATACCTTGAGCTAATGTAGAGCATCAACACCAGTGCATTAAAATTTGGACAGGGGCATCAAAATCAAACAAGCAATTTCTTCTAACCAAATATTGGAGTACTGTGTTCCAAGAGATTGAAGTAATTTTTAAAGTGGGCATGGCAGTTAAATTTCGGAATAAGTAGAACTCATTTTACATTGAAAAAAAAAAAAAAAAAAAGCTTAAAGTTCTTTGAAAAATAAAAACATTAAAAAAAAAAAAAAATACAAAAAGGAAAAACAAAATGCTTAGGAGAAAACTTTGGTCAATCTTGGGTCCATCTTTAGCAAATTCATTAAATTGATTCGGAAGATTGTTCAAACCCTCTGCCGTTACAAAATGTGTGCCAAGCAAAGGCGGACCCAGCAATCTGGCAACTGTGTATTTTTCCCATTTGAATGCATGAGAAGCTATTGATTAGTAAAAGGGCCGTGGCCCCCTCAAGAATCGATTCTTTCTCTTATGTTTAAATGGGATGATTTCACCGTTGCCAAATTGCTGGATACGCCCATGGTGCCAAGTCATCTCGATTGGCTAAGTAGGCCCATTTGGGTGCTGAGTTGACCAAACAACTTATTAGCGTGGTGACTGACGAATAATGTGGTGGACTTTGTGTCACTCAAGTCAAAATGGCTGCGATCTAATGGGGCTCTCGCAAACTTTTGCCGTGAGCAAATGAATAGTCCAATCTGATGCAAAAACCAGCGAGAGTCACAAAACTCACTCTGAGAAAGTCTAAAATTCAGTGATAAACTCACAAAACTGCTATAACTGCAAGTTTTTAATGGCGGATCAACACAGATATCATGTCTATTGTGTCACTTTCTCCACGGAAACACAGAGATACTTCTCAATTAGATAGGAATCTCCCATGATACCTATGTCTCTCCGCCATGAAGCCCGATTCTGAGAATGAATTTCGTGATTTTCAGTACTCATTGTCATTTTTACAGGCTTTTATGCAAGAATTAACTTTTCAATTCCCGTAGCAAAAGTTTACAAGAGCCCCATTGGGTCGACTTGGCCTCCTTTCATAAGACGCCATTTTACTATCTCGACTCGATCGCCCATAATCAGCTCCGTGGGCTGTATAAAATGTAATACTCCTTGCTTTAAACTTTCACATCTCCTGATTCACAACTTCTAGAATGCTAGATGTAGAAGACACCTGAAAGGTACTTCGAACAGTTTGAATCGTATAAAACTCAGCTTGATTGAATATCAGAACTTAATTAATGTTTTTTTTTAATTTATTTCCTTTTTCAGGCCCAAACCCCTCACTTTGTACATATTTTCAGCTGATAAAAAAGTGCAAGATCAATTCATTTCACAAACCCATTCAGGGTCTGTTTGTATCAACGATACTGTTATGCATTATGCAGGTAAGTCTTCTCATTGGCGTCATCTCTGTCTTTGTGTTTTTCATCAGCGGTGGCCTGGGGGGGGGGGGGGGGTTATGGGGGCCCAAGCCCCCAATTTTGTGTGGAAATGGACTCAAAAAGGGAAAAACAAAAGTCGTAAAACTGTAAGCCCTCCCACTTTGATATGGAGAAGGAAAAAAAAATTATGCATTAACATTTTTTCAAGCCTCTCCCCCCCCCCCCCCATTTTTGAACCCACGGACTGCCACTGATTTTTATCTTTCAAGTATCTGTGTATCAGTGTTCTTATATTGTTTCCACCAACCTCAAAATGGGTGTAAAAGTTAACTGTTGGGTGTCAAAGAAAATCCTCTTCACGGTCGGCCAGAAAAAAGTTAAATCAAATATAGATGTACAGTTTGAATCTTTTTGGAATCTTAAATTAGGATATAAATACAGGCATTGAAGCCCTAAAGGAAAACATTTTGTTGTGCTCTTGTAAAATAAAATTGATTTTATCGGTTTTTTGTATTATAGTATAATAGCAGGGCTTGAGACTCAACGAGTACTAAGTATGCATAGAAAAAGAAGCCCTGGCCAAAGTTGAGGCTTGAAAGAAGGATCCATTTTTTTTAAGTCCTTTTTTCTTAAACCCCTTTTCTAAAATTACAACCAGATTGCTAATGGAGCTCTAATGGCTTTTAAGAAATCATTGATGGCCCCCAAAAATATAAACCTGTTGGCCAAAATGACCCCTAAAAATAAAACCTGTTGGCCAAAATGGCCTCTTAACAAATTTATGTGAGATTTAAGCCCTGTATATAACAGCTAAATGACTAAAATACTGGAGTGAGTTTATTGAGATGAATCCCATTCTTGAATTTTTTTGAAGTTTATTTCAAGCAAAATTTCTCCTTGAAATTTCAAGACGAGTCCCTTATTTTAATTACATATTTACAAAAATATACAAAATTTACTATCCTACCCGAATCGTTTGTTTGGCAACATGCTGTACCACCGAGCTATAGCGATGTAAAAGATTTGTGGAATGCTATGTTGAAGTATCACGGAGGCAGCCATGATCGAAATCTCTAGTGGACGTTTTTCACTCAGGCCTTGGTTTGTTTGCCTCCTTTTTTTTTAACCTTTAAATTTTTTAAAAAAAAGTGTGACAAATACATTGTTACGAAATACGAAAATCAAGTGTTTGAGAGTGGCTGTCTGGACACAAAAATCGGTATAACTGTTAACTCTGAAACTATTTGTACGACAAAGAAACTGACACATAACAGAAATATGTAAAATTTTCTCATTTGGATAGTTTTATTAGAATTCTGTGTCGAGATAGCTACTCTTAAACACGTGCACTTTTGTTTAAAACCACTTTCCACTGAATTAGTTACAATTTTCGATTTAAGGTTAAAAAATATGAGGCAAACAAATCAGAATCAGATCGCCCATGCTGCCTCACTTTGAGATAGGACTTATAACATGTATCAGTCTCTATGTCGTTATAGTTCATTGTGCTCTACCCGAACCTTAGAATTTGTATCTATTCCGCAAAATGGGGGCAAAAAGAGTGACTCCAAGGTGAGAAACAACAATAAACAACGCTCCTGATTTGCTTGAAATGGTTTTCTTGACTTTGGTTTTCGGTGTCCTCCAAAAACATCCGAAACTCAATTCTTCACCCGAACCTGATTATAAAATTTGCTTTTAGCTGAAATGTCCACAACATCACTCACATCATCGAATCGGTTGTAGTTGGATAAGTCCAAGGAAAAATGTCCAGTGAAGAAAACGTCCGATTTTATAATGTCCAATGCAGAAACGTTTCTGAAAAAATGTCCTGGCAACAAAATGTCCAATAGAAAAAAAAAAGTCCATACCTATGAAGTCTAATAGGTAAAAATTTCCAAACCTGCGCTGTCCAGTAACTCAATTGGTCGAAATTTGGACATGCTTTGAACAGCAAAGAATAATGTTCAACAGGTTTGCTTGAAATAATTAAAAACAAAACAAATAAAAAAACAAAAAATAAAAAAAAAACTACGAAGAGGCTTAAAAGTTTTCGAACCCATTGATTGGTATTTATTTATTTATTTATTTATTTCACATTGATACATTTTAGCTTGGGTGTTACCCCTTGCTATTGTATAAGTCATTTTAAATTATATAATTGATTATTTATACTAACGAATACATTAAAGTTCTTATGCAACATAACTGAAAATAAAATCACAATTACACAACTCATTACTTCCTCTTGAACTCTTCTATTGAGTAGAATGGGTTTTTTAGAAACCATGTTTTGAGCTCTCTTAGGAATAGTGAAGGGCTTTCTCTGTATTTGGCTATGAGAACTTGTGGGAGCCTGTTAAAAACCTCGACAGCTCTGTATTTCAGCATGTGTCTCTGTTCTCGCTTGGTATCTGACTATTCGGAAGATAAATCGAAAATGCATTGAATCCGGCTTTGTTTGGAACCAGTCACACGCCAATCAATATATCCACAGGAAGTGGTCATTTTTGTTTTTAAAACTGAATCTTATTGGTTGGACATGTTGGGTTTTGGACTTTATTTGTCATTGGACGTATCGAGTAATGGACTTTTTGTGTTATTGGGCATTAATGGTATTGGACATCTTACACTTTAGGACATTTGGTTGCCGGGACATTTTTTCAGGGACGTTTCTGTATTGGACATAAAAGTGTCGGACATTTTCTACACTGGACATTTTCTATACTGGACATTTTCTACACTGGACATTTTCTACGCTGGACATTTTCTGGTGGACATATCCACCTTATACCCATCAAATCAATCTATTGCATCATAGCCTCAATTAACTCTTGGATCTTTTTCTCGTTATCATACATTGTATTCGTAGCAATCTGGACTTTTCTCTCCACCTGAATATATTCAACTTTCTCAAGCTCCTCGAGTTGTTTCTTCAACGGTTTGACTGCTTCCTCAGTCAACTCCTTTTCTCTTTTAATTTCGATGACCAGTTTCGAATTGATCTGTCTCCAATACGTCAGCTCTTGCATCATTTCATCAATATCTTCCTGAAGACCAGCGACCAGGCGACCTAGTGGCCCTGAGTTCTTTGTCAACTCCTGGATTAGCTTCCTCACTCCGCCAACCTCCTTTTCTCCGTCCTTCCTTCGCCAGTTGTCGCTCTCCTCCCATTGTATTTTTGTTCTCCCGCCATTTTCGTTGTTTTCAAGTTGTTTCTTTGTGTCGATTATTTGTGAAACTAACTGTCCTTGCTCCTCGAATTCTCCTGAAAGTTTTTTTTTAGAAACACTCAGTTTTTATTTCATGCTAGGCAAAGGTGTATTCTAGAGTTCCTATATGTAGAGAGTTAAGACAAGAGGGTAGTCAACTTCTGATTGGTCGATGAATTTTAGGCTCTACGGATGCTGCCATTGGATGCGATTTTGCACTTATGTTTACAATCGCAGTTGTTACCAACGGTCTTTTACGGATAAAGAGTTAATTTTTGACGAATCTGTTAATTTTAATCATGATACGCCTCAAGAATGTCTATAAATCCCAAAAGAATCTTTCAAAGTGTGAATAGATGTCGATCCACAAAAGCAGTAAAAGATTACATCGTTAGAAACTCAGCGGCACTGTAATTTTTGCAGTGGACGAAAACACAACAATGGCCCTCATAATGTAAACAAATGTGCAAAATCGCATCCAATGGCGGCGCCCATGATTTCACGTGTCTTAACTCTCTACATATAGGGACTCTAGTGTATTCCAGTGGCGTAGCTTGCGATTTGGCAACGTTGTTATGTGCCCATTTGAACCCATGAAAAAGCTTGAATGCGAAGGTGTTCACCAAACACTCAATAGTTTGATCTTTTTCATGGGTTTAAATGGACGAACTGCAACATTGCCAAATTGCACGCTACGCCACTGGTTTATTCTTAACCCTTTCCACTCCACTTAATTTTAAGTTGGACCTTCCTGTGCTTGACTTAAAAATGGGGGAAAGTGCTGTTTTTAAGAGTTTTTGAATGATACTACCTTTACAGCTAAATGAAATGTATTTTTTTTTTCAAATTAAGTGTGAGTCGAGCTGCGGTTGACATGGGAGCGGAACCCGTAAATCAATTTTGTCGACCACAGCTCGCCCGTGGAATGGAAAGGGTAAAGGTGATTTCATGTGAAAGAGCTGTATTTTCCTCTGCCGTCTTGATGGCCATTTTGATTTTTTTTTACTTGAACATGTTTTTGTCGCATTTTAATTCTGTTTGCACGCAAAATGTACTCCTTTTTATTCTGTTTTTGGACTATTATTATGACTAAGTACTATGAGCTTTTTTTTAAGCGGAAATTTCCAAATTTCTTCAATGGTGAATTTTGGCTTTTGATGGTTTTCACGGTTGGGCACCTCAGGAGATGGTCAACTGCAATGACCATCAAACGCGCATGTTTGCCATCAAAGAAATTTGGAAATTGGTGTTTAAATGACCGAAAATCTCGAAGTGGTCATAAATCAGAAATAAAGTGAGCATATTTTGAGCGTGCAAACAGAATTTAAATGTGACGAAACATATCTACGTGAAAAGATAATCCTTCATGGACTGCCACCGCTATGATACATAGTAACAATTTCTCTTTTTAGGTTCTGTCGCATAGCAAAAACACCTTTCTTAATGTTGTATATTGCAAGGATTTGAAAATTCTTCTAGATACTTTTATAATTTTTTTATCACGAATGATTAAAATATGACTCTTACCTTTTTTCTCAATTGCGCTTTCATTTACTGAAGTCACATACTGCGTTTCAGGAATGAACATGTCATCTGCATCGTTGTCTGCATTGTGACTCTCGGTAAAAATATTCGTGGGTCTTTCCATCTCACCTCTCTGTTTATAACTAACATCTGGAGTAGAGACTCTTCTATTCCCATCTAGTTTTATTGGTTTTGCTAAATCTTTGATGACGGAAACCGGAGCCTCAACTTGTGGGTTGGTTTCTCTTTTCGAGCCTATCGAAGATGCCTTTCTCTCGTTAGTGTTTGAAGGCTTTCCGAAGGTTGTCAAACCTGTTTTATTTTTCTCTACAAACTTTCCTTGAGTGTCTTTTCCTGCATTCTCTCCTGGTTTGAGTTGTGGTTGATTTGTGGTTTTCGGGTGATCAACTAGTTTTTTTGTCTCTTTTGTGCTATCTGTTAATTTTTTTATTTCTGGCTCCTGCTTTTTTATTGTAGTTTGATCAACCGCTTGTTCTTGAGTTTTACTTTTAGTCTCGGTTTCTTGCGCATCACTCCTTTCATTCAAAGTTTTGGTTATTTGGTGTGCGTTTTCATCTTGTTTGGATATAGTCTTGATCTCTCCATCGTCTCTAGAGGTTGCGTCTTTCTCTTGAGTTTCTTCGTTTGGTTGTTTTGTTTTTGTTGCTTTACCTTGCACAATTTTGCTTACGTCATTTTCTAACTTCTGTGAATCTCTGCTCGAGGAATCCTCTTTAGTCAATGAATTTGATTTTTCTAGTGATTTTCTTTTTTCTTGCAATGGTTTTCTTTCTTTAACTTCTACGTCTTCTTTTGTTTTACTCGCAGTTTTCCGACCAACTGTTGATTTTTTTGAATCTCTATTCTCTGTCTGTTGAGGTTTCTTAGCCGTACTTTTACGTTCTTTAATGACCTGCTTCTTAGCGTCTGCCTTTTCGGGCTCTATTTTGGTTCGTGGACTAATTTTTTTCTCCTCTTCCTTGAGTTTATCTTTTTCAATTTTCTCCGTTGGTTTTGCGGTTTTCTTTTCGTCTGCGACTATTTGACTGGAACTTTTCTTCTCAATTTTTTGACTCAAGCCATTTTTTTCAATAGCATGACCTAGTAAAATTAATAATTCTAAGGTTTTATTCACATCCAAACCAGCCACTATTTTGGAAGGACGAGCAGCTACTTTTTTCCCCGTTGCTGCCTCAATTTCTACTATTAATTTATCGAGAAACTTGACTTTTGTTTCTCTGTCTTTTGCATTCTCGAATTCTTCATCGGAAAACTTCCCTTCCATAAATTTTGTCTCTTTGATGACAGATTTTATTATATCTTGTAAAAATTTGAATGGTGGCTTCTTCAAAAACTTTTCATGCAGTGGCGGTTTTCTGATGTATTTAGAGAGTGTATCCTTAGTTTGTTGAACAAGAGTGGAACTGACATCCTCTGCCATGTTTCCTCCCCTGCAAGAGCAAAGAAAATTAATTTTAGTTTACAGTAGTTTAAGGTGATTCCATGGCAAACTCCCAAAAATTTTAATCCGATAGATGGTGTTATTTGTCGCTGGCTCCGTAAATAGCCGTTTTTTGATGGTTTTCGGCTGTTTTCTCTGAACTGACGAATAATAGACAAAAAATCGGAATGTCAGCACCTGCTTAATTTTTTCCTTGATTTTTTGAGCCTTAAACGGGCCAAATTGGTTCTAAAGTAAAGGCGTAACTATGCAAAGAAAGAATCATGTGTAATTTGGGTTGTATCAGTAAAGATTACAGGTGAAACAGAAACCCGTAATCTTTACTGATACAACTCCAAATTACACATGATTTTTTCTTTGCATAGTTACGCCTTTATTTTAGAACTAATTTGGCCCGTTTATGGCTCAAAAATTCAAGCAAAAAAATTAAGCAGGTGCTGACATTCCGATTTTTGTCTATTATTCGTCTGTTCAGAGAAAACAGCCGAAAACCGTCAAAAAACGGCTATTTTCGAAGCCAGCGACAAGTAACGCCATCTATCGGATTTAAATTTTCGGGAGTTTGCCATGGAATCACCTTTAGATGATTCCAGGGTCGATTAATTCAGACCATGGGCATCATGTCGCGTTGCTCAAAAAGTATACAGTTTTTGGTTGAAATTGATGAATTTAGAAGCACAAATTTAAGGAACGTCAGCACCTGAAATCATACTTCAGGAAGATACCTAAAGTTTCAAGCTGAAACACTCAAAAATAAAGTCAGAAATTATGAAATACCAAAATTCCCATAAGCCTTGCAATGATTGCAAGTGAGGCAGATAGTTGTACATATCATCACTCCTACTCACGCTCACAATCAGTCTCTAAGCTTATGGCAAAATGAATTTCATATTTCATTACATCACACTTCAAGCTGTTATGAAGTCGTTCGGTTGATTTTTTTATTAATTTACACATAGTATTTATATGAATGTTCTGAAAGTAAGGACTGATTTTTAATTCTTCTACTCTCTCTGCATTTTAATGCACTGTTCACATTATGTCAACTATTATCAAATTATTAAAAATCTCGAAGACAATCTGGCAACAACATCATAGTACGTGGCATTTTTGTGGCATGGCTCATGGCGCAAATTCTCTTTGTTACTTGCAGGGTTAAAGTCGATAGAGCTAATATTACTCATAAACTAAACTAAGTGGAATTATTTTAAACTCAGTTCATAGAGTCTTTTCGAGCTGTCACAAAATGGCTAGTGTTTTGTTCCAGTGTATTGAAAGAAATTGGAATAAAGATAGGAAATGATCTGCTAATAATTAAAGATAGGTAAATAATTCCATACCTTTGCTATTTATCTGTTGTCATCAATTGAATGTTTTCAATGGTAGAGTGGGACACATTGCAGTCAGCTGTTTGTAAACTGTGTTTGGATACTGTGAGCCTGACAGTCTGTTGTTGTGGCTTGGTAACTATGGCAACAGGTGCTGCTGTCATATTCGAAAGCAGGCCTGCTAATTTCAACCCCCCATACCTGCTTCTCCTCAACTTAATCCTTTGATTACTTTCATCTAGGGCTGTGTGAACCTTTAGAGGTTTGAACCAGTTCGAACCTTAGCACAGGTTCGTGTTAGGTTCGCACCTGACCGAAAAGCTCAAACTTTTTTGAACCATTTTTTTTTATTTTTATTTTTTTTTTTTTAAATGGAAAATTTGGTTGAAAAAAAACTTTCAGTCGTAAAAATCACTCCATTTTACTACTTGGAAAAAAATATTTCAATGGATACCTTATTTTGCTTACTAACATTTCAAACCTATATCTAGAAATTTTCTTAAATCACGGCAAATTTTCGATTTATCGATTTTCCCTCTTTATTTTATTTTTTTTATGCAGTAAAAGTCAATTAATGAATAGGGTATATTAATGATTTCTTCAAATTATATTAAATTTTGGCGTACTTGTTTATACAGGCTGATCCAATGGTTGCAAAATTTTAACTTCGTACCTTCTAAACTTTTTAAATTGCGACAATTTTACTGCTAAAAAGGAAGTATCGAAAAGTATCGATTGTTTGATAGTTTTTAAGTTTCCTATAAGTGATAATTTTACCAATTATGGCTAGAACTTTTTCCCTTTTTTACTGCCAAAGGCTCAGGTTCGGTTTGAATTTGGGAACCTTTTCGTAAGGTTTGGTTCGAGTTCGATTCAAACTGAAAAACTAAGGTTTGTACAGCCCTATTGCCATCATGATCTCTTCTTCCTACTTCTAAATGCACTTGTCTTTTGTATGTAATATATAAATCATCAGAAAAATATTCTACTCCCCCCTTAATTTTCTTTTCTTTTCATTTTCAGTTGAAACACTGCCGTTTGGAGGAGTCGGCATGAGTGGTATGGGTGCCTACCACGGGAAATATAGTTTCGATACGTTCACTCACAAGAAAAGTTGTCTTGTCAAAGATTATAATCCTTTAGCTGAATCTCTAGCTTCGTAAGTTATCTGTATTTTATCGCCTCTCCTTGCACTCCCACTTATAAAAATGACAGGCCCTTATCCTGTGAGAATACTCTGTAAAAAGGGGTATCGATAAGGGCCCAAGTCCGCCCCACCCTAGAATCGCGCGGTTGTGGGCTCTTTCGCAAGTTGAAAGCATGTAGTTTAATGTATCAAGTTGCGTTTTTCGATTTCTTGATCCTACCTTCAAGACATTTGAGCCTCAACATGGGTCTGAAGGCCAAAATTAGTGATTTCGGTCTGTTTTTCAATATTATGTCACACATTTTGATACGAGCAAAAGGAGTGCTGTTAGGCATTTATATGTCATTCTATTCTTAGAAACACACATTCTATGTAAATTTGGTCAACGTTCGATCTTGCGCTCAAGGTAAAAAAAAAAGTTTTTCAAAATTTGCGGGTAGCATCAAAATGCATGGAAACGGATTTGAAACATGAGTGTTTGGTAGTGTTTTGTCAAATAGCAACAATTTTTTTGAAGATGCATCGATGCTTGACATCACAGATTCTTATTGTAAATTTGCACCCCTGACAAGCGATGTTGCCTACTTTATGTTTGAAAAAATAGCGATTTTTGTCAGTTTATTGACATAGTGTTGTGCGAGCGCAAACTGAAAAGTTACCAAACGTTTGGTTTGTTATTCTTCTTGCAAAAGCATACATGTAAAGATAATTTGAACATAATTCAACCTTGCTGATGCCGTAAAAAAAAAAAAAAAAAAAAAAAAAATCAAGATTCTTGAAAATCTAGTTTTGGGATGAGTGTGGGGATATGTAGGAATGATTAAAGTATAGTGTATATCAATCCATTTCTTAATGGGGGGGGGGGGCTCAGTTACTAAAACTTGCTTAAGTTACATCAACTTATGAACCATAGATTTCATACTGTCCAATAAAGCAGTTCTCAAACTTTTGGTACCTGCGGACCATTTATCAACTGAGCAATTCTGCCGTGGACCATCTCATGAAATGGATAAATAATTGTTTAATTTTTTTTTGGCCTCTTTTCTCCCTCCTGTAGTACTAGTGAACTCCACTGTTCTGATGTGATTGTTGCCCTATTGCTCTTTAAAATCCTTGAGTCAAAACCCCCTGTTTTACCCCCATCCCCCCTCCTCCTCCCTCCTCATCCTTCCTCCTCCTCCCCCCAATCTTCTCAATTAACTGAAGCGTAATTTTCAAACATCTGTTTTCAGATCTCGTTATCCTCCATACTCGGAGAAGAAACTTAATTTTGTCTCCTTCATGATGAAACTTCCGGGCATCAACACAGCCTATTTACCACATGCTCTGATGTTTGGACTTGGTTGCGTTGCTTCCTTTGGTATCCATTATTTCTTAAAGGTAATTATTACTCCTTAAAATCAGCTTTCATCTTTAAAAAGTAAATTACAAAAAATATGTATTTCGTGCAACCTTTAAACTGGGTTTAGTTAGTTATTAGGACTGCGGTACAGGCGGGTAAAGTATAGCAAGAGGTTAATTTTTTTAATCAAACCATAATATTTCGTGATGGCAGTGGCGGTTCGTGCAATGTGGCAACAATGGATTCTCTTCATTGAAACGTACATAAAATAATTGATCTTCAGGGCCCAGGGCATTCACTGAATCCTTGAGGTATCGATTCTTTTTCATAGGTTCAAATGGCAAAAAAACATGGTTGCCAAATAGTACGAGCAGCCACTGCTTGATGGAATGATGGAATTTTTTTATAGACTGTTTTAGTAGAGGGATCTATCCTATCAATTGCTGTCCGAGAGTCTCTGGTTCCAAACAAACTCTGGTTCAATGTAATTTCTCCATAAGCGAACTTTTGAACGGAAATTTAGGGTAATAAATCAAACAATAAATGCGACCTTTTTGCGATTATGAATTCTATGTCCTCAAAAATGCTTACTTATGCCTGGCTCCTTGACTAAAACTGCCGAGATCAATAAGATATTGTAGATTAAATGTTGCATTTGTAGGTTAGAATTGCCCGAAATCCCGCCAATTCCACAACAACAACAATAAAATTTGGGTGATTCCAACCTCCAAACGCATCGTTTAATCTGTAATATCTTGTTAATTTTGGCAGTTTTACGGGCAAACCAGGCAAAATTAATTATTTTGGAGGACGTAGAATTCATAATTGCAAAAAGGTTGCATTAATTGTTTGATTTAATAGTCTAAATTTCCGTTCAAAAATCCGCTTTTGGGGAAAATGCATTGAATCAGAGTTTGTTTGGAACTAGAGGCCCTTGGACAGCAATCGATACAATATATTGCTCTACTAAAACAGTCTATTATGATTGGCTAGCGCCGTTGGAGCATTCTATTGCATTTCAGTGGAATGTTGGACAGCGCTGATTAGCTGTTCTGCTGTCTGCGGTTATTGATAGATTGCTAATTTAACCCCTTGCTATTTCTTTGTAGTCATGCTTTTCACGTTTTGCATGTTTTTTCCGCTCCTCTAACATCTCATACCAAGATAAAATATGACTTCTACTTGGACTCATTTTATAATACTTTCACTTTCATCTTGATGATTTTTTTCTATCATCTGATGTTTCAAGTAATTTCAAAGTTAAGAAAAGAAATAGAACATTCCATTTTTTATACTATCACTGTACTGGAAAAATTATTTCAAGAGTCATTCCTTCCTTCATTTGGATCAAGTTCAGAATGAGTTATTTTTTCCAGTTTTTGCCAGCATAATGAAATACCATGTTTGGGCGACTGGACTTTATTACTACAACTACGACCTACTTTTCAAAAAAAATTTCACGCTTTGTTTTGTCTCCCTTTACTTTCTCATTTGCTCCAAAATAATTTTGGTTGATTCTTTTTCTCACTCCATATTTTTCCTATTTTTTCAAGGGTTTGTTATCCAATGTTACCAACTTTGTACTAGTTTGGCAAATCGATAATCTCTGTTGGGTTGAGCTCCAGGGTTGCTGTTTTGCTTAGCTTTTTTGAGTTTTTAGCAAGCTGAATTTTTTCCTACTCCACAAAATCAATTTGTTTGCTTCCGTTGAAAAACTTTTGAATGAAAACAGCTAGATGTGAGAAAGTGTTCGTGGGCTATTCTCTACAGTTTATTTAGAAGTTATTTTTGCAATTTTGTGGAAAAAATTTCAGCAACCCTGCAGGTGTGGTCACAGGTGTGGTCATCATACTATCGGTATCATAAAACTTACTATTTTATTACAAACGGCACTTGCTGCATGTTTAATTGTAGTTGGGCAAAATATCTTTGTTATGAATGATAGTAGTCAACTAGCTCTTTCATCATGTTCACCATTAATTTTAATGTAATTTTCTTTCTTTCCTTTTTTTTTATCTTTTTTTCAGACCAAAAAGCAGAATATTTTTAAGTAAACTAGAGTGGCAGTTTTTATTTTCATTGTCACTTTCCCTCTCCCGCCTCTCATTTTCCCTCGACTTTTAAAAAAGTCTTTTTTTTTTTTTTAGTGAAATTACCTCAAATTTATTGGCGGTAGGCGACGTATCCTTGTTCTTTTCCTCGGCAGAAATGAGAAATAATACTGTTCAATTTTATCCGTGATAAACCTCAATTGATTTTATTCCATCATATTCAGAATTATTTCTTGAATATTTTCGAGTCAGTAATTATTGCTCTGGAAAAGTAATTTTTTTTTTTTTAAAGATCCAGTTTTGTTTCTCTTTTAGTGAAACTGGGTTTCCTTGCTGCTAAACTGTCACTGAAGTACCTAAAAATATCTCAAAGCAATTAAAAGAATCGCTCAATTTACTATTGGGTTTGATAAATATTCTGTTATTCTCACCAACAATTTAACAAGTTACTTTGAGTGAAACCCTATCTAAAAGCGGGGAAAATTTCAAATAGATTCCTAAATATTTCTCTTATGAAGAACAAAGGAAATGTTATAAATGTATGAAATAAACTTTCATATTTTGTAAAAGATTCATTGTTTCTCATCATTTATCAGTGTTGTTCTTATATCAACCAGGAACTGGTGCTTCATTGTTTAATTTTGAAACAAATTATGTAAAAATAATGAAAATATTACACAACTGAAAATTACTATCTCCATTCAAAGTATGAAATTCCAAGTGTGCCGTGCGATTTATTCCAGGTCTGTTTTTCAATCTGTCAACACTAAGCATTTTTGAAAACTGATAAGACGATCCATCAAGTTTGCAAACTCTTATAAAACAAAATCAGTTCCTACATATTTAAAATTTAAAAACTCAAACTTTCAAAAAGATTTTACCTTTTATGGAATAATTGTTTTAAAAGCCCTCTCATCCTTTGGAATCTTTTCGCAGCTCACTTTTTAAATTTTGATGTTAATGTTTCTGTTTGATGGAACAATTTGATTAAATTGTCCTACTTTCTAGCCTTCAATTAATAAGACTCCAGGGTACGTTAGTTCTAAAAGTTGCCACCTAGTAGTGCTCCTCAAAAACTGTAAAGTGTTTGACCAAAATGGAAAATATTTACGAATTGAAATTTAAGTTTTAGATTGCCAAGACCTTTGTCTTGTTGCGATTTGTTTTGCCATCAACTATATTCAAATCGGTTGAGAAATAAAAACATTGATTTTCTTCGAAGTTTTTACCCTGTTTTTACCACCTGGGTTGTCCTTTGGTCAAACACCGTCAGTTTTATCTGAGTAGTAATATAACCCTTCAAATCCCCTGAAATGAATGCGTCAATCATGATCATTGGTGAAAGATCCCCTTCCTTTTTTTTTATCATCCCGTGAATTTGATTCTCCAATAGGTTTGAACATCGTCATTTGGTGATTGTGTAACAGCATGAAATTTAACGGGATTCAGTCAGAGTGGTGCTTGGCATTTCTGAGCAAAAGTTTGTTGTCAGGTCAGTAGCTTCAAACCTCTTCCTTAGAAAATGTCCTGGTTTCCGGACTAGAGATGAGACTGCAGAGTGTTATGAAGAAGGAAATGCTTTGACTTCAGTGGTGTGCCGTGACTAAACCACGAGTGTTACTTGAATGTGAAACTTTTGCTAGAGCTTGTTTCAGAAGTGTATGCACACATTAACCATAATCTTTGGCAAATTTTCAACTTTAATTCCTTTAAATCAAAACCAAACTTGCCTCTGACTTTATTCTTTTGCGTTTAAAGTCATCCTCATCGAAAAGTGAACACTCAATTTCATTTTCATTCATTTTCATCAAGTAATATCAGAAATAATGTTGCCAAATTCCAAAGATTATTGGTCTAGGTGCGCCTACACTTCTGAAACTACCTCTACAGGAGATTGAAGAGTTGATTTTTGAATTGGCATCTATAATATTACCTTGTGTCATACTCTATGTGGTGTGATTTTAAAGGTGTTTTTTTTCTTCTTAAAACAGGTGTAAAATAGCCAACAAATTCAAATTCGAAAATCAGATGGTCCAAATCAAAGAACATAAAAAAATAAATTATTCTTGTCCTCGTGATATTTTCGCTGCAACGCAGTGTTTCCACAATTGTCGCATGCTACCTATTTTCTTTTTGGTGATAATGCTAGCTGATGATTGACAAGGGTTCCATGAGTATCCAGCGCAGGAGACCCTTGCTACCTCTATCAGTACTCAGTGACAACCAGCCGCATAAACAGTGCTGCTAGATCGAGGGTAAAAAGCCGTATTGTCCCCATTTCAATCAATGTAAAACGTACAGCTTTTTCACCCCAATCTGGCAACACTGCTCATAAAGCACAATGAGCGAGTTTTTTTTGGTCTCTCTTTTTCTATGCGTTCCGTGTGTTGGGATTCTCCTGTTCCTCTTTGACATTTTTCAATGCACTTTTGAAAACAAAAAAACAAAAAACAAAATTCTTAAAATCCTGGCTCTCACAATTTTTCAACTGTCACCTTAAGTGTCAAAGGTTACATGGACGGCGCGCCACTGTTTGACTCATAGTTTCCTCCTTATTATTTCTAGTGAATCTTGGCACTGGACGTTTCTAGGTTTCTCTTATTTTTTTAATTTCTCTATTTATAAGTTTCGAAAACTCGTCGGATTGATTTGGTTTGGTATCATAATGCAATATGTCCTGGCTCCAATCAAACAGTTTAATCTACACTAATAATAGTTACTGGAGGCACTGCTCTTCGTAATAGTATAGTGGAAGCATTCAAATGGGTCTAAAATATAGAACAAAAAATAAGTCTTCAAACAGAATTTTCAAATGGAGGTTAGTACTGAATGGATTGCAACAGAATTGCATTAGTTGGAATTTTCCAGAGACAAATAGAGACGGAGCACTAACTGGCTGCAGCAGAGGGGCACTCTGAATTCTCGCGGATTCAACAAAACAACAGTCAACGTCGCGTGGTGTTGAATGGTGAGAACTCTCCTCTTCACTTCCTGCCCATCCCCCCCCGTGTTTTCCGAATATCACCGTTCAACACCATGCGACATCAAAAGGTGTTGACTGTTGTTTTTACATGTTATTTTGTTGAATCCCCGAAAATTCAGTGTGCCTCATATCTTCCCTAAGTATTTTAGCGTAGTGCTCCGTCTCTATTTGTCTCTGGAATTTTCTCAGCATTTTGCAATAGAATGAATCAGTAGAATGTACAAGTTATTAATAGTACAATAAACCCACTCTCTATTTTCCTATTTTCCTTGTTGTCTTTGTATTGCAATTTGTATTGTCTGTACCAACCTCCAAAAATGCTTTACAAAATTTGAAACTCACCTTCAGTTGTGTTTTATAATGTTTTAGATGATATAAAAGGGTATCCCATCGGCAAACATTTAAAGTGGTCAGTGGCGGATCCAGAAATTGGGGGGGGGGGGTACGCCTATGAAATTTAAAGCGTTGCAGGAAGTAATTTTGTGCTATTTGCTGTCAAAACAGGGTAAAATTTGAGCCTTCTAGAGGGGGGAGGACACAAAATATGTGCTCTGGATCCACCCCTGGAAGTGATGCTAGCATCACAATGACAAGGCAAGAAAATGCATGTTTTTAGAGGCCCAGGCCCAAGGGACATCCAAGGTTTAATGGTAGTTATTATATGATGGCAGTGCGGTAAAAATGAATGCAACACTTTGTTACTTACCTATAATTGCCCCTGCTCCCTCTTGATCTTATCAGAAAATGATTTATTGTTCCAGATGACATCTCCTGACGAGTCTCCTTCAATTTAATCAAAATTCAACTTTACCATCATGCGATAATCAAAAATTTATAATATTTTTATTGACTCATAGGAACGAACGCATATCATATTCCGAGTATTGGCAATCCCGGTGTTGAAGTAATCAAAAGCTAGTCTTTTTTATTTGGTTTTTACAGATGAGCAATTTTTAATTTTAAAAATTAAAAATATTGAAAAAAAAAAAAAATCTTGTACATAAATGTTAAAGTTATTTTTATGAAGTAAATATTTTAATTATTTTATAATTTGAGGTCTTTTTATTTTTGGTCCTGACTTTTCCTCTCCTCGAAGGTCTATCATTACCAGCAGGCCAATCTTTTACTTTTCCGTCGAATTGATTGTCAAGGATTTCTTTGAGTGATGTTATTTGTCAAGAAGTGTAAGTTTTGACTGTTGCTGTAGTAACTGCAACGTTAAATTGCCCAATGGGGCAGTTGCAAAGGTCTGAAATTCAGTGTTTTTCATGTACAAAACGGTACTTGATGAGCTGAGAACAATGATGCCTTTAGTTTTTTTCCAAGTGTCCCGGTTTTGGAGATACACACGTGTAAAGTTGCAAAAAATTGTGTGCATAGTGACATCACTACGTGAAATTCCCATCTAAAACAAAGTATTTTGGGCCACAACCTCATCTCCAGAACAATGGGACTTAATTAGAAACCCAACTGCCCCATTGTAACAGCTACCCATCAGTGACGAAAAGCTTTAGATAACAAAGGAAGAAGGCGGAAAGGAAGACATGAAGTGTTCAGTAGCAGAATTTTGTCTCTCATGTTACATGGACGGCACCTGTAGAAAATTTGTTTACTGCCATTTTCCCCTTGCTCTCTTTCCCGGGTTCCACGGCACTCTTTCGCGGATTTATGCCCTTTGGGCAGCCTTGTTGACCTGTACCATCAGTGGTGTCATTTGCAGAATCGGCCGTAAGTAAGAAAGTGCTGACCTTTTTTTTTTTTATAAGAAAAAAATGTTGAATTAAAATTCGGTGGTCACCAACAAATTTTGTCGGACTTTGCACTAAAATTATATTGATGAGCAAAAAGAGAAAAAGTAATCATCCCCCCCCCTCCCCCAGTAGAACTCGAAATGACGTCCGAAATGATGAAATGTGTACCATAGCCTGTGCATTGGCTAATATGAGTCAAAGATCAAATTTAGAACTAGGTCAATACCTATAAAAACCTCCGAAACGTTTCGGTGTGCTCACGGCACCATTTTCAATTCAACAATGGATTCCTTTCATTTCAAACTGTGTAAAATGGTCAATTAGAATCCATCTGTTTGCATAGGTTTAAATAGAGTTCCGGTTTATGAAAGAGTCTCGCCACGTGAAGAATGGAGAAGGAGGCGTCAACTCTGATTGGTTGGGTTTGCCGAGGAGGCATCTACGCTTCCTCGAAGGAGGCATTTCAACAGTCACCTTGTGAGAGAATAGCACAGAGAACGCCTCCTTGAGCTCCGTGACAGCCTGGAATCCACAGCCAATCAGAATCAATCCCCGTAAGGCGAGACTCTTTAGTAAACAGGGACTCTAGGTTTAAATGGAAAACTAGCTCAATTGCCAGATTGCACAAGTCACCACTGGTAAGTAAAGGCGACATACTTGGGAAAAAAAGGTAGCTTACAGTTGCACAGTTGACCTCACGTCACTGGGCTAGAAACCTTTACCCAAAGTTGAAAACTCCGCAAGTGCCAATAGAGGGAAAACTCAAAAAGCCTTCCTAAAGAATCAGTTTAATTGCATGAAAATTTATCAACGCTGAGACACTCATGTACTCATGTGAGTGCGAGACACTCATTCAAATGGACAAAAATTTACAATTCGTTTAATTTCTAGAATAAAATTTTTATTTAACAGCACAACATTCATCAAAGACAAAATTGATTCTAACTGAAGTTGAAATCAAAGATAAAATCATAGCAAATACCTAATACAATTTACAACAGCTTTCGTACCTATTTACTTCAATCTTTCTCTCTCTTTTTCTTCAGGCACACAGAAATAACAAGTGTTGCCTCATCAAGAGATGGCTCTACAGTTTAAATTGTAACAAAAAGACTCTTGAATTTTGGATGATTCAAACAGAGAAAACATATTTCACTTTCAGACAAACTTGAAGGCATTTCCGACTTCAATGTGAATAAATCTGTGCGATCTATAAATACTGGGCTAATTGATGCGCTTATGTAGAATCTTCAGCAATTAGTGTCAATGACTGCCTCTACAGCGCCATCATTCGATTAATGCCACGCTAGAGGCCAAAAGTAATTAATATTTTAAAAGACGGAATGGCAGGTACTCAATCATCATCTGAGGAACATCTCTACAAAATATCTTTTCAATAACTTAAAAAATAAGGCTGTAAGTAACCAAAAAACGGAATATCACAAATTGATGCTAAATCTAATAAATTTCTATTTTCTAATTGAATTCTTGAGATGCTAAATTCTTTTTTTTTTTTTTTTTTTTTTTTGGTACTTTAAGCCTCATTTTTAAAGTCATAGATAAGATATTTTGCAGAGACATTTTTCGGATAATATCAAATAACTAACCTTCTGTTTTTCTTAGTACAGATTACTTTTCGCCTGTAATTGACTAATTTGACATTATTGCGTCTCTTCATTTTCTTGACAGTAGCGTTCTGGTGACAGATATCGGCATTAAACTCTGAAGATTCACCTTGATCGATACTCAGCATCAGTAGCGCACCGAAGGGGGTGGTTTTAGGGTCAAAACTCCCCCTAAGCATCAAGATTTCGCCCTGAAAAAGGTCATCTTCGGCCAAAATTCTTAACAAAACCCCCCCCTAAGGCCTCAGAAAATGGAAAATTTGCGGTGAAACCCCCACCAAACTAAAGTTCTTGGTGCGCCACTGCTCAGCATAGGTTCTTAGGTATAGAGTGGGAAGGCCTGGCAACCAGTAATCTTTGGCTTTTTCCAGGTTTGCGTTCCTTCCGAACAAGAAAAGACTTACAATAAATGCAGACGTTATAATTTCAAAACAATGGTATAACCTTAAGATAGCCTCTTAGCCAGTTTTGTCCAAAAAATTTGTGGTTCAAAAGAAACAAACCTAAATTTTTTCCAAATATTACAGGTCTGCGCAGTCTCCACTTCTGAAATGAGCTTGAACTCCAGGGTGATTTTTTTCAGTCACCAAGTCATTAACATCTTGCAATCGTTGTGCAATCAGATCATTATCATCTCTTCAAATTTTTTTTTAGTGTTAGTCAACACTAACCAAAACAAGATGAAAGGATAACAAATAATAGCCAGACTATTACTATTATAGCCATGACTATTGTAAGATTGTAAAATGATAGCAAGATCAGTGGCGCAACCAGAATCTCTTCTACCTCTCTCATCTCCTTTGATTTAATGAGTAGAACAAAGATGAAAGAGGGGGTTTTTTCCTCTTGTCTTTCCGTGTTTTACAGACACTGAGAAAAAAATTAAGGTAATTTAACAGTCTATTTACAAAAAAATGGTGAGAACAAACGCATTTGTTGATTTAACTGACCATTTTGTTGATTTTACACTCTGATTTGTTAAATCAACAACCCAAAAAGGTAAATCAAGAATCTGGATTGATGCTTTAGCGAATTGGATTGTTGATTTACCTTTTAGGATTGTTGATTTAACAAATCAGCTTGTAAAATCATCAAAATTGGTTAGTTAAATTGATAAATGCTTTTGAACTCACCATTTTCAACAAATAGACAGTTAAATTACCTAAATTTTTTTCTCAGTGTACATTTTTCAATGGAGAGAAGGGAGGGATAGAAATTATCTCGCTGTGCAACAGACAAGATGATAATGGCTCAGCGTCTCTAAGGTTGAAAAAGTTAATCCGAAATGAAACTCAGCATTATTTCGAGTTGACATTCACTTAAATATAAACTAAAAGAGAGAGAAAAAGAGAATAATAGAGCAAGACATAAAGAGATGATGTTAACAAAAATAATTATGAATTAAAGTAAATAATGAAAAAGAAACAAAAAAGGTACTTACAAACTATAACAAGAAGAGATAGCTTAGAGTAAATACTAATTAAAACAGCTCATTACACAAAAGAGCTGACCTACTTTTGCATGATAAAGTTACAAATGCAGATTGCTTCATGCGAAACATAGGAAGATTTTAAATCTTGAACGGGTGTCATATTTTTCTTTTGAAATGGATGAGAGTGGGGGCGGTTTCAATTGTGAGACTATGAACAAAGGGTAAAAGAGAATGTTGCTCAGGAATAACTCCAGATGATCAGGAAAGTGGAAATTAAAGATTCACATGACGGATGACCTACTATTAACGTAAAACTGATGGCCTGAAATGACTAAGGTGAATAAGTACAAACACGCTGCTATCCAACAATTGTAGGCATTCTGCAAGAAAAAAAGAAAAATAATGGAAAATTAGTCACAAGTGATTTGGAAGGTGAGTGTACACTGCAGAACAGCATACTGTTGGAGTGTAGATATTGCGATGGTGAAATGGAGCTGTTGTAAACTTTTGCTATAGGCTTAATAATAGTTGTTAAGGGGGTAAAACCCTGTAAAAATGATGAAAAACGCACAAAAAAATCACAAAATCTCAAAATGTAAAGGCACTTGTATGCTTCTTTATTTTCTTGTGCGGCGTTGCAAAAACACCTCGTGAAGATGGATTTTATTGAGATACCAAATCTCAATGCATAAGGCGGTAAGAACTGCCATTACAGTCCCGCATTTGAAAGCATTTTATGAGTTGGGAGTGGATTTTATAATTTTTCAGTGCGCTAATAGTCATATTTTCAGGGTTTTACCCCATATTCAACCGTTTATAAGCCTATAGCAAAAGTTTGCAACAGCTCTACTCATCAAAAAGCGATGCCTGTATCAAAGTGAAAGCATTATCCTAAACCCCCGTCAAAAGTTTCAGGGGTGCGTATTACAAGTAAGAGTTTATCTTCCCTATAAAAGAGATGAGAGCTCTCCATCCCTCCTACCTGGGATTTGTTCATAGGCTATAAGTATGATTTGCAACTTATTGAAAAATTATTGGTCCTAGCAAAATAGAAAAAAATAATAATAATAAAAAAAAAAAAACTGAGAGTAGAGATTCTTAATTTAAAATATTTGAAGATTGCAGAGAAACTGAAAGTAATCAGGACTGACTTTTTACAAGTCACACTATATCAGTTGCAGAAGAAATTGATTTAATTGAAAAGACCCTAAAGTTTACTATTTGTCAGTGAAGTTTACTATTTGTCTATGAAGACTAGATTTAATTACCATCTAAAAGTTTGACGATTACCGACTACCCAGTAATCGTGTAATCAATTACACTCCTATTTGCCAAACTCTGGTCCGGACAGGGTCCGCAGTCCTGAGGGTTGATTCTGCTCATTTCACGAGACGAGACATCTTGACTCTGAGTTGTCTCGTCCTATATCTTTGCATGCGATAGAGTTCGTCTCGTACAAGATAGACAGAGAGAATCAGCCTACTGGACCCGGACCGGTCCACAACTCTGCCTATATCATACATCCGTAAAATTTCTGACAGAGGTTTAGAATCGTCCTGCACAGAAAACAATCTAGTTTTCAGGAGTGAGGAAGAAAAAAATCCAATCCATCCCTGGCTAAGTTTAGAATGAACTTGTTTTGCAGAAAAACATGAAATTGAGTCTAGACCAGGCTAGAGCTGGAAATTTTTGTCGAGTTTCATAGCAAAGAAGTATCAAGCATCCTCCTTTGAAAGATGTCTTTCCAGGCCTCTAATTTACCATACACGGAGAAAAATGCTTCGGTTGTTTGAACTGAAGATTTGGTTTATTTTGATCACTGAAGTTTTCAGTGGAAGAAACCAAAGTGTTCGGTCCTTAGTACTGTATATTTCGGTAGTTTAACCCAAATTCTGCCCTTCCTGAAGTTTTCGGTACCACTAATGAAGCATTCGGTACTCAGGACCAAACCTTTTGGTTCCTGCAGCCGAAAACTTTGGTGATCAAATTTTATCGAAGTATTGTTCTCTGTGTATGCAGCCAGTAGCATGGATAATAAAGGTCAAAACCAGCCTTAATTAAAGTAAGTGCTTATATTTTAAAACTACAAAGGTTATACAATTACCAGAGTAAAGCCTTTGTCAACATCTGCGTAGAATTCTGTTTTTGAATAGTAAATTTTTCCTTCTGGCATAGGCAAGTCTTCAATCAATGCCACACTTCTAATATAGTAGAAGAAACCCATAAAAAGCTGAAACAAAGGGGAGAAACAAAAATCAGGAGATGAATGAAAATTTCAATTTTTTTTCAATCCCAGAGATGGCTGTAATTTGCTTTGCTTGAAATCAGTTCTGTTTCTGAATTAAAAAGCTTACACAGGAATTTTTGCTTGAATTGAGCTTGGTATGTAAGAGCTCCACTTGCGACAATTAAAATTCTGGAATGGCAATTATAAGCAGTTCTTGAATGAAGGTAACTAGACAAAAATTCCAAGGTTGCAAGACCACTATGATTAGACGTGAGACAATCTGTCGCTATGGGTCATTGCTCAGGCTCTCCTGTCCCCGAGCTCTTGGGTATGAGTACAATTGTTGTTCACAATCGTACACAGCAGTGCTAACAACATGTGAAATGGAAAATCCTATAGGGTTCCGGCACAAGAAGCTCCGCCCATTCAGGGTCATCCTAAACATAACAAAACAGCAACTGTAAACCACAGACATCCAACGTGAGAACGATGGAGGAAAAAAGGAAACATGGCTCATTATCAACTAAGGTGGGGCTTTGAGGAAACTTAACAGCTTCAAAAGCTGTCTCACAAGAGTTGGCGGATGATAGTAATATTTTGGCTCGGAGAAAATGCTTACGGCTTCAGCACATTCGAATGCATGCCCAATGTTGGTAAAACTAAATTTATGCCGCTCATACAAAAACTGTCATCTACTAACTTTTGTAATGGCCTCAAACTATCTGCCTAAGGAAACTCAAAACGTCTAACTGTGATACCATGCTATTCCACCTGCTCGAGCGAAGTACACACTCAGAATTGATCAACTGAAATAAAAATGTTCATGAGATGTTGATTCTGATTTTAAAGAAGGTAGGCGTACAAAATCAGTTTACAGACGAATAGAACGAAGTACTGATCTCGGATTAATTCATGGACAATTTGATAGAAAGATAGAGTAGTTGGGGTTGGGGAGGATCAGAATCAGTAGGTAAACATGGGGAAAACTTACCAATTGAACGATACCCCAGATGCTGATTACTAAGCCACAAAGTGCTAGTTTCGGGCCGCAAATTTTCATGATGATAAACCACTGAAGAATCCCTAAAATTACAAGAAATTAATAAATTTGGTGAAGCTTCGTCTACCTGCCCTACCTTATCAAAGCACTGTCATATGACTTGCAAGAGGTGAGAAAGTAGTACTACTCTTGCTACAATTCATAGCAACTTTAGAATGGTTAGTACATTAGTATTTAGTTTCATTAGTTTCATTTCATTTATAAATTATATTGGATATCCTTGTTCTGTCTGATTTGAATTCGTTTTTTCACCTTATTCTTTCTTTCTCACTTTCTTTCTTTCTTTCTTTCACAATCAAGGAAATATTTGAGTAAAATAATAATCAATTTTTTCCTTACGGCATCATCCTAAAAACATTTACGTCTCTGCCATCTCCCATCAGTTGAGTACGATTCACATACGGCAAAACTTTGTTGTTTTCTAGGAATGTTTTGATTATTATTCTGACAGACGAAAATTTTGACATAAAAATTATGTAGAAATTAAGTTTATTTTTCCACTGTGTTTTAATTGATTTGTGTGCAGATGAAGTGATGGATCTAACTTTACATTCACCTGAAAATTGGATATTTTCCCTTTAATTTAAGTCCTCAAAGAGCTTTCAAAGACAAATAGCAGTGCGAACATTTATGTTTCATTTCTAATTTTGCCTCATTCATTTCCTCTAAAATTTGTTGATCACCACCCGGGTAAATGATTTGCACGAGTTTTTTAAATCATGTTTGTTCGAGGTTTAAAGGTGAGAATTCTGTTGTTTTTTCTCGGTGCACTGAGCAGCATTTCAAGTAATGGAGAGATGACACCTTACATAACGGATTGTAGCTATCTACGGATGGGCCAGTTTTTGTGTCCGGATCCTGATCCTAGCTATTCATACATGGATCCCAAAACTCAACAGCCTGCTGGATGCAGTAAAGAGAACAAAGCTAAAGGTAACATCATAAGCTTTGTGTTCCTGAAGTAGTCTTTAAATTACTTTGTAACTGGAAGAATTTCAGTATCGTTATTTGACAATAAGGTCGGAGGCTTCTTTACCTCTACCTGAGGCTTCAGAGTCAGGTCTGAGTTTTTGAACTGAGGGCGAATTTTAAGTCTATGTCTGTACGTAGATCTAATCTCGAGACTAAGAGGATGGAGGGTTTGCAAGATATATAGAGGGATAGGTAAGGATAGAAGAGTTAGAAATACCAGCTTAGACGAGTGTGTGTAGTTGTGTCTGTGGCAGATTCAGGAATCTGTCCTTCTCTCTCGTTTCCCAGTTGAACGCATGCATTAGAAAGGGACAGATGAAGGGCAGTCACGTGATATTCACCCTCTCTTATATCCTTTTCTAAAATACGCATTCAAATGGCAGGAGAAAGAAAAGGACAATTTCCTGGATCCGCCAGTGAATAGCGTGAGCTGAGGTGTCGATTGTTAAGTCTCCATTACTTTATCTTATAGCTGGCAAAGGTGATGGTTGTGTCATCATGTAGCTAGCTAACTCTCTTGCTCCTTTAGTTACCGTGCACACGGGTAACTTTGAACGACTGTCTAACTTTGAACGGTTTCCGGGAAAAAGATTAAAACGGGTGCAGCGCGCTCTGTGAGCACGATAGGGAACCTCTTGTGATGAGGTATCCCTATCATGCTCATAGAGCGCGCTTCCCCCTTTTTAATCTTTTTCCCGAAACCGTTCAAAGTTACCCGTGTGCACGGTATATAAATAAGCATCCAAAAAAGGGTGCATGTAAAAAAATCTGATTTTTCAGGAAAGGCGAAGAACTATGCTGCCTTTACAGGAAGCATTATTTTAGTGTAAAAAAATTAATTTCGATGCTCAATAGGACCAGCAAGCTGATTCTGCTCTTTTGGACTAGACGATGCGAGATAGCGGAGATCGGCCAATCCTATAGGTCTAAACAGGGTTACAGGACTGATTGCGAGCCATTTGATGGACGGAGGAGTCATTTTTCTGAAATGAACGACTTTGTGACGCTGTTTACGCCAATGGGAATGATTGATATCCGCTATCTCGTGTTGTCTCGTCCTAAAGAGCAGAATCAGCCCCCAGAAAGAAAGCCTGAAAAGAATGTCCCTTGTTTTCAGGGTACATGCCTCTATTCGAATACCGCTTTTATCGCCAAGAAACTCAAAATCAGGAAAAAATGCACTTGTGTCCTTTTTCTGGATGCCCATTTACATAGTTTGTGCAATTTAAGTTGATTCCTAAGCCAATGGTTAGTTTTTACCTGAAAAATTGAGAATAACAATGACGTGCTGATTGCTTAGCAATCGCTTGTGAGTGCCGTTGTATTTTTTTCGTTGCTTGGGTCTGAGCAGAGTAGGTACTATATATAGTCCGTTTCATTTAAATAGAAGCTTGAACTCGACTCTTTCCCCTACGAGTTTTACCCCCACTCTCGTACCTGTGATGACTCGAGACCTGCCCCATCGGTTGGGGGTTCCGTCCGTCACAATGGACAGTCAGCTATCCAAAGGACAGTCCATTGTGACGGACGGAATCCCGGACCGATGGGGCAGGTTTCGAGTCTTCACAGGTACGAGAGTGAGGGTAAAACTCGTAGGGGAAAGAGTCGAGCTCAAGCTTCTATTTAAATGAAACGGACTATTGCAGGGACAAAGATAACTTGCCAGGTTATGCAACAAGCAATGCACACGCTACAATTCAACACTTGTATTAGGTGCGTTGCGTAGTGCATAACCTGGCTAGATATCTTTGTCCCTGCTAGTAAACTATGACCAGTAAAAGAAAGTATCATCGTAGAAATTTTCATTGTATAATCTCTCGGATAATTTCAGAGAATTTTGCGATTTTCGGGTATCTTAAGAGTTTAACAGGATTGCCCTTCGAAAGTATGCCTAAAAAAATCAAAAACTCGTTGGAAAATATTAGGAAAATTGATCTTTTCAAATTATGCTGTCTGCTTTCCTTTGACAGCAAAATTCAGAAAATAATGCCCCTAAAAATCTGAACATCTGCACGTGAATGGAAAAACTAGAGGAACAGGTTAGGACAGGCAGTGATACGTATTAATAATTACCATAATTTATGTTGAAAAACTGGTGTCTAGGTCTGTGGCATCATAGACCATGCTACTTGGTTGCAGAAAAACGCCGGTCTTTACTTTCCCCGATCTCTTTGTATCTCACTCAGCCCTACCTGAAAATATTCTACTTGTTGATTCATCAAAAACTGTCTCTTTCTTTTCTAGTTCGGTGTGTTGCTGCTGATGGAATTATTTGTAATGAAACAAAGAATTCAACGTTTTATCAAGAAATACCTTGCAAATGGACGTAAGTGTTTTAAACATTTGATTTCCTTTATTTAACATGGCTGGCCACCTACCGTTTTCAGTAAAGTGCACCTTTCAATAAGAAAGGAAATAATAAAAGGAATAAGTGAAATAAAAGAAATAGATGAATAAAGGAAATAAAGGAATAAATTAAATAAAAGAATAAAGAAAATAAAGGAATAAATGAAATAAAGGAACTGAAGGATTACATGAATTAAAAGAATGGATGAGATAAAGGAAATAAATGAATAGCGGGAATAAAGGAATTACTGAAATAAAGGGAGGAAAAATTATTTCCGCAGTACAAGCCTCTGGTTTTGGGTGGAATTCAATGTGTCTCAATTAATTTGTACTTAAACTTTAGGATGAATAAACCACTACTACAAAAAAAGAAAAAAAAAAAAAAAAAAACCTGAAAGTACCTACTTACTGCTCAAGTTTTGCAGAATAGAAAAATGAGAAAAGCATGCAAAAATATGTGTACCCTTTTGCACCGTAGGTGTCTTTAAACTAGCCCCCTCTTTCTTCTTTTACATAGAGTACTATAGAGTCCAAACTACAAGGGACGCCAAGAAAATAAGTTCCATTTTTAATTTACGGCTACTTATGGATGACAAATGCGAAAACTGTTTACAACGGCTTGAAAGAGAGGAGATCACCAAGATGATGATAAGCTAATGCTCAAAAAAAGCAAAGATTATTAAAACTATGTTTCACATCATTTTGGCCTTCACTTATTTCCATAGTGATGATTTTTGATGCTTTGCAGGGGTCGTAGCGGGAGCCACGGTTAAGATAAAAATTTCCATCCCTTTTGGCAGAACATCATCATAAATACTTCAAGACCATTAATTTATCGTTCTAAAACTGATTTCAGGTGTTCTTGCTCAACCAGAAATCGATTACAAAGATTACTATTTAACTTAATGTAATTTTAGCTCTAAGCTGGGGCAGCTCCCAAATTGAGCTCCCTTTGCAATATTTCAATCTGTAATCTTCGAAATAAATTTCTGGCTGTACGAAAACTACTTAAATCAGTTTTTCAGCAATAAATTACTGTTCTTGAAGTTTTTTTTATGGTTTTCTTTTGCGAAGGACGGACATTTTTAATTTTAACTGTGATTCTGGCTCTGAACCCCTGATGTTTAGTCAATGTTTGCCACTTTCAATTCTAAGGATCTTGCTTGATTTAATCTTCAGTTTCAAATGAAATCTTCAGTTTCCTCTCTCAAGTAACTTTTATTTCCTTAAACTGACATGTTCTCTGTTATTTTGCAGGAATGGATATTCGTTTGAGACTGCATTGCTCCTGTCAATTTTTTTTGGTATGTTCGGAGCAGACCGGTTCTATCTTGGTTATCCAGCGTTAGGACTGCTAAAACTTAGCACCCTCGGGTTTCTGTTCCTGGGGCAATTAATAGATATTATTTTAATTGCAACACAAATTGTCGGGCCAGCTGACGGATCTTACTATGTTATACCTTATTATGGAGCCGGCATTAGCATGATAAGGAGTGATAATTGGACTTACAAGTTACCTGAGGAAGATTGGTCAAATTACCAAAATGATGAACTGTGATTTTAATTGTTTTTTTTTCTTTCTTTTTCTTTCCTTTTTTTATAGTCATGAAAAAAACGTCTCCCTTGTTTTCAGACTGTTGCCACTTTTATGATTTTTTCTTCTGTTTGTAAATATGTAGTATAGTACCTAGGTTATTTGAAAATTATAAATTGTAATTAATTTAACCTGTCCAGTTTTTTTTTATAGTTTCTTGCCTTACGGTGATTTCAGGCGAAACTTTTCCACATTTCAATCCGATGGATAGCGCCACTAGTCGCTTTTCGGAAAAGTCAAGTTTTTGGCGTTTTAAACTGAAACCATAGATAAAACACAAAATCCAACAACGTCAGCACTTGCAAATTTTTTTTTATAGATTTTTTAAGCCCAAAATGAGCAAAATTGGTTAAGAATTAAAGCCGTAAATAATGAAATTTGTTACGCCACAAGCTTAGTGAGTGAGAGTGAGCGCGAGTGATAATAGGTCTATCTGCCTCTCTCGCACTCATTGAGGCTTATGGGAATTTTCGAATTGCATAATTTCCGGGTTCATTTTTGAATTTTTCACCTTGAAACTTTCAGGGTATCTTCCTGAAGTATGCTCGCAGGTGCTGACTGAAAGCATGACGTGAAACTTTGTGTTTTAAGCGTGAATTCATCAATTTTAGCCAAAAACTGTTGACTTTTTGAGCAGCGCGACGTGGTGTCCACAGTTGGAACTAATCAACCCTGGAATCACCTTAATAGTTGTGGAACATGTTTCCATTGCAGTCTTCGGACATACACTGGCCATTAAAAATATGGGACCACTTATTGAGAATGGCCAAACATTTTCTGGACAAGTATGTAATTAATTCAGCCAAAAAATTTGGTTTAAAATGCACCATGGACATTGATTATTGGACATGTTGTTTTGGACTAATTCTAATAAGGACAAAAATCATTGGACAAACGTGTCTATAATCAAAATTATCTATAGCTTTTTCAGTAAATAGTTCAAAGCAGATTCCATAAGAAAAAAAGGAAATGCAAATTCTAGATCTGCGCTGCTTAGTGAACAATGGAGCAAACGCAAATGCACAACAACACACATCAATTCTAAGCAACAGAAACAGTAGAAAAGAAAGACAGAAAATGAAGATAAAGATATAGCAATAACGAAGTTTATTCCAGCAGAGAGAAAAAGACCATTAATACCTCATTATTGGAAAAAATTTTAACAAAAAACATACTTAACACAATAATATAATGATGAATTAAAACACAGTAAACAAATTACATGGAGAAATACTTGGAGGTAAGATTTAAGACAAAGAACAATTAATTTTTTAATAATGGTAACTCAAAAGTTCATATATTTGTACGATAAAAATTAACACATCAGAAAACTTCCACGGAGGATTCAAGCAGGTATTTAGAAAGAAATATCAGGTGGGTAAGTACCAGAATTGGGCAAATAGGAATGTAATCCATTTCACGATTACTGAATAATCGGTAAGCAGTTGCTTGTAAAATTCAGCTCTGATTAGCGTAAAATCACCCTCCAAATAACCGATGATTACAATTACTCAGTAACCGTGTAGTCGAATACCACCCCTATTTGCCCAATTCTGATAAATCAGTGGCGTAGCGTGCAATTTGGCAACGTTGCAGTTTATCCATTTGAACCCACGAAAAATATCGAACTATTGGGTGTTTCGGTGAACACCTTTGCATTCGACCTTTTGTATGGATTTAAATGGATACAGTTCGACGTTGCCAAATTGCACGCTACGCCCCTGTGATAAATACTGAGAGAGCAAAAGAGTCTGAAAAGCAATGGCTGAAATATCTGAAGATAAAAAGCGAGCTGATATTAATTTGCGGTTTCCTAAGTTGTGAGATGGTTCACTATGGCTGATATTTCACCAATCATCAGAAACCACAACTTATGTCTGGTGGTGAGGCGTATACTCCTTTCAGCCCTTCAAGCAGTGTAATGAATACAGGATATTACAAAGTCATAGAAAAAAAAATGCAACGCTTTTACTAGATAGCCATTAGTAAGACCTTTTTTGACCTTGAGATGGGTCCAAAATTCAAAATTCCTGAATGAGCTAAAATACCTCAAAGGTTCAAATTTTTTTTATTTCTTTGAGTAGCCTGCTGATTTATGAACCAAATATCAAGAGAATTAAAACATTTTTGATCTCCTAGAGGTAGGTAGAATGTATGATATGCCTTGGCAATTTTGAAACTAAGATGTTAGTCAATAAAAGAGCAAAATCACTCAAAAATCACCCTCTCCATGGAAAAAAAAAGACTGGTAGAATTTACCATCTGCATAGATGATTTTGGAGTCTGCTATCAAGTAGGGTAAATTTTACCATCACATAGTAAATCCAACGTACCTTGTAGTAAATTAAGATAACCTCTTGGTACATTTCACCACAAGGGACGTTGCATTTACCATACTTGATAGCAGACTCCAAAATCAGGTATGCAGATGGTAAATTCTACGTGTCTTTTTACTTTCTCATTTTTCTGTATACATTCATTTTTTGATTTTTTCAAGATTGATAATAATGAATATTACAAAGATCAATACCCACATTCTTCAATGCCCTTGACACTCCTTAAGTGTGGACATTTCTTGAAAAGTTGAGAGAATTTTTGAACCTTTAAGGGACTGTACCTAAGCAGGAGCATTTCTAGACACAAGTTCAGATGGGAAAAAAGTTTCATTTCAACCTCCTTAGTACACTGAAAAATCTCTGCACAGGTTATGAAACACCTTGTGCGTCGGTATGGATCTACTTAAAAAATTTCCTATTCAAAAACGGTATCGTTAATCTCAAAGATTGGGCTGTAAACGCCTTTAATCTCAAATATCTCAACATTTTAGAGGTGTGCGAACCTCACTTTTTGAGTTCGAACCGAACTCAAAGAGAATCTTCAGAAAAGGTTCTTGAACTTGAACCGAACTGAACCGGAACCTTTGGTTATTAAAAAAGGGTCAAAGTTTTACCCATAAGACAACTTATGATTGATATCAATCATATGATGTCAGCACTCAATTTTCTCTTAAAACACGGCCAAATGTAATGGATGAAATATCCTTGATGAAGATAATAGCTTCTTTGAAATAGTTGAATCAATATCACTGATGTCAATAGTCACTACTTTCATTGGTCTTTTAAATTAAGAAAAATTGACTCTCTCCATATGTTTCCAATTAATTTTTAAGCAGGAGTGTACAGTATTTTAATAAAAAAACGAAGTTAAGATTTTCAGAAGGAAAACTTTTGTACAAATATTTTAACAAATCAAAAATATGCTGAGTTTGAGGTTCATATACCCTAGGCCAGCGTGGTAGAGTTCATATTAGAAGCGTAGGCGGGCCTCGACCAGTAATAATTTTTGGAACTGTTCTAATGTTACTTCTCACATTACATAATAAAAACAAATGAAAATGAATTTGAGCTTCTGCTTTTCATCAAAGGACTCTTTAAAATCAAAAGGATAAAGTCACAAGCAAGTTTGGTTTCGACTTGAAAGTGTAAAAATTGAAAATTCACCAAAGATTATCGGTGAGCTTTGACCACACTTCTGAAACGAACTAGCTGAACCTTTTTGCTCCCTACCATTGCTGTAATGCAGCAGCGTAGTGTGCAATTTGGCAACATTGAATTTTGTTAATTTAAACCCATTGACAATATTAAACGATTAGGTGTTTATTGAACACCTTCGAATTCAACCTTTTACATAGGTTTAAATGAACCAAATGCGACTTAGCCAAATCGCATGCTACGCCACTGCTGTAATGGTAAAAGCACTTAAATCTGGAATGTAGAGAAATCAGCCTCCATTTGAATTTTAGGGCTTCCCAATTTGAGAGCCAAGATTACTGGCACTCCTGGACTGACCTAATGTAAATGGACCTTGAGCCGTGATTATGGAGATATTAAAATATAAGAAACTTAGAACTTGATTAAAAATTGAGCGTGGAATAAAACTTTCAATCCAGCTTAATTTAAAAAAAGCTGATAAAACTCTAAAACGCTAAAAACGCTTTAAACGCAAAAATATGTCACTGAATAATAATTGAAATAAATAGTTACAGCTATACTTCAACTATTGCATGTGATTCCCAGTAAGCATAATTGTTTACTGAGGGTTCAGATACACTAAAAAAACCACACATTGTGGAGGATATACAAAAAAATAAATACATAAATTAATAATAATAATAAAAAAAGGATACAGAAAAATTGTCTTTTTTTGGTTTTGCCCTCTTTTCCTTAGGTTATACAGAAATATATGAGGGTATCATAAGATTCTTTTTATTGCTACTCAGGTCATATCGAACGATAATTGAGATGACATCAGTCTTTTATCTATCAAAAAAGTCATCACTTTCAAGTGTCATTTTTACGCTTTACATTTGACCGACAAATGTTGCCTCAATTGGTTTTGTTGATACATAGGCTGTCTCTAAAGGACACTAGATTGACACTGTAATTAAAAAACCAAGAAACTGATCAGTGGCGTAGCGTACAATTTAACAACGTTGTATTGTGTTCTCAAAGGACACTAGACTGACACAGTAATTAAAAAAACCAAGCAACTGATCAGTGGTGAATCGTACAATTTAACAACGTTGTATTGTGTTCATTTAAACCCATGTGAAAGGTCGAATGCGAAGGTGTTCGAAGGTGTTCACCGAACACCCAATAGTTCGATCTTTGACGTGGGTTTAAATGGGCAAATTGCAACGTCACCAAATTGCTCGCTACACCACTGCAACTACTTCGGGTAATCTTGAATTCATTGGAAAGAAGGAGTAAAAAGCAATCAATTGAGACCAAGATCAAGGTATTTGAACAAAAATTGACGAAGTTATAGCATTTTGAAAACAGGGTAAGAAAATCGCCTGCGGTTTTTTTCTCAAAGTAAATGGTGTTTTTGGTGTTTCTCCCGTGGTGTGTTTCCAGTGTTTTCATTACTGTGGTTATGTCTCAAGTCAGTTGGAAGGCAGCCAACACCCAGACAACGTTGCCAAGTTGTAGTAGATGTTGCCAAGTGGTTTTTGTTGAAAAAAGAGCATGGGAAAAGTTTTTTGGGCTTATTTTATTTTATTTTATTTTTTTTTTTTTTCAAAAAACCATAGACGGTTTTCATACACCCTTTGTTCAAAATGCCATAACTTAATTAACTATAGTTCAAATAAGTTGATATTGGTCTAAATTGACTGGTTTTTACTTCCTCTTTCAAATGAATCCAGGATTAGCTCAATCGATTGCTTGGTTTTTGAAATACAGCATTAGTCCCGGTTTTTTTGGGACAGCCCTTGAACTAGAATGACTTAACAAGAGCTATACGCAAATGCTCACCTACAAAAAAGAGACACATTGCCCAAAGGTGCCTGAATCCATACCCCATTTACAAGATCTTCATGAGCAATACTTGTGAAAATTAAAATGATGACTTTCTTTAATTAGCTACACAACTCTACAAAAAATTGATGAAAGTATGAAAATACTTAGTCTTTGGCTTTCTTTAACATGAACTACACTAAAATTAACATACTTGTACCATTACCATGAAATCTAAAGTAATCTCTAAACAAATTGGAAGAAAAACAGAGAGAAAAAAAAGAAATATTTGTTGACTCAAAATAGTGAACATTTTTAAAACATTTGCTGCGCTATGAAAGAAAAATATGGCAAGAAATTTATATAATGCACTGTTTGTATATTGTATAAACAAAGTTTATGCAAAATGAAGACCCTGGCTAAAATTACGGGATTCGCGATCTTAGCCAACTCAAGAGAGTACGAGTATCAGTTTCTAGAATTTCTCTTCGTGGATGCCTTATGCCGTTCCCCACCAACTGTAAATCACTGAAAGAGAGAAAAGTTAGGAGAGAAAATTAGCGCAGGAAGTAATACAGCAAGGTGGAAAACAATTACTTTTGAAAAAGCAAGGGAATCTACCATTGGTGGATCCAGGAAATCGTCCTTCTCTCTCTTCTCCCATAAGAACGCATGTGTTAGAAAAGGACAGATTAGGGTTAGTCACGTGATTTTTGTCCCCTCTTCTATCCTTTTCCAACACATGCATTCTAATGGGAGAAGAGAGAGAGGAACAGTTTTTTGGATCCGCTAATGGAATCTACAAAAAAAAAAAAATGCAGCTTGGCTTGGGACGATAACCAATACTCCAATTTTCTTTACATTTCCCACTCAACCCTTTAACGACCAACTCGGGAATGGCTCTGCACATTGACCCATGTCTTGAGCTGCCCTTGACAAGCTCAGGAAAGTACATCAGAGGTCATTGTAAGTGATGTTTTCAACCCAAGATAACACAGGCGTAGTCATAAAAGGTGAAAAGTATTGAATTTCAAGAAAATTAGTTATCTCTAATTGTAAGTGGTTGTACATGTACATGAAACAGGCTCTGTTTTTCCAGCACAAGATAACTCAACCATGGTCATCGAAGGGTTAGTAGAGCTCATTTTAGAAGTGTAGGAGCACCTAGTCCATAATCTTTAGCAAATTTTCAATTTTGATTCCTTCAAATCAAAACAAAGCTTGCCTCCGACTTTGAATATTTAATTTTAAAGTGTTCCTGAATAAAAAGGCAACACTGAAACTCATTTTCATTAATTTTCATTTTGTAACAAGAGAAATAATGTTGAAAAATTCCAAAGATTATTGGTCTGGGTGTGCCTACACTTCTGAAACCACCTCTGCTAAATCACAATTTTTCAATTTTTCAAACAGATGGCAAGATGTGTTTCTACACAACTACTAAAAGTATCTACTGAATTTTTCAATACTTTACAATTTTTAATTCAAATGCTCCCATAAACATAGCTGAGGATTTCTGTAGGTCAACAAAGTTCTTAAAATTATCTAGAGTTTGGTAATTTTTGAAAACACCTAAAAATGATGAGAAAACTTACAGGAGTTGCGTTAAGTTTCCAACTTGGGGTGGAATATGCTGCAAATCATTGTTAGTCAGATTCAAAACGGCTAATTTATTTAAACGACTTAGGCCATCGACATTGAGTTTCGAGATTTTATTGTTTTCAAATGAGATCCTTTCCACGTGAACGCAGCTAAAAAGTGGAGAGGGCATCTCAGTAAATCTGGAAAATAATTAATCAAACATTAGAAAAATGATAAAAGCTTATTATTCCAAATAAAAATGTCCGAGGGAAAATAAGAAAAGAGTCAATCAAGAAGCACAAAAAAGATGAATTGACTACTTACAAATTAAATGAAAGGTCGATTTCCTTTAAATTCTGGAGTTCTGTGAATTCTTCTGGTAATTTTGATAGACGATTGCAGCTCAAGTCCAGAAACCATAAATTTTTGAAAGGCCTGATATTCTCGGATAAGTTGGTAATACTATTTTTGCTCAGATTCAATTCTTGAAGATTTTTTGACAATTTGGCCATCCTGTGGAAAGATCAGAGAAGTGTTCACAACAAACATAGAATACTCTAATCAGAACGGAAACTCTCATAAGAGCCAATGGAAATAAGATTTGGAATTTACCAGCAGAAACTGACAATAGATTACTACAATCAGATCGGAAACTCCCATAAGAGCCAATGGAAATAAGATTTGGAATTTACTAGTACAAACTGACAACCGTGTTTGCTCACTTCTCAAGATGGCAGATGTGCTTTTTCAGGTTATAGTCACAATCAGATTTGACGCACCATCAATCAAAACCGGGCCAGTTGCCGAAGATTGCCGGAAATGCTCATTTTCCAACATCCTATACATTTAGTTCAAGTCCGTTAGTTCCGTCTCATTGGAAATTCACGCTTTCAGGAGAAGCAGAGGGAACTTTATTTAGGATTTGAATGAAACTAGTTAACTAGAGAGCATTTTTTAACCTTCCAATAATAAATTGAACAAAGAATAAATTAAATTAAATTACGTACTCTGCAGGAATGTCAGTCAATAAATTATTGCTCAGATCAACCAACTGAACTTCGGCCTCTGCTGCATCATCTAGCACTGATTCAGGAATGCTAGATAAATTAAAACCACTCAAATGTAAGGCGCACCGTTTTCTCAGAGCATATCTGCAATGTTAAAAACAAAACCGATAGAAAGCATCAGATAAAATTAAAAATAAAGGTGCATCCTGACAAAAAAAAGCATTTCATCAAATTGAGCGTGATATGACAATGGAGCTGTTGCAAACTTTTGCTACAGGCTTCTTATTAGATGATAATGGGGTAAAACCCTGTATAAATAACGATTAGCACACTAAAAAATCACAAAATCCACTCCTAAACTCACAAAATGCTTTTAAATGCGAGACCGTAATGGCGGCCGGGGCTGCGGTTTCCATTGGGGTTCCCTATCTTCAATCAGCGCCACCTAGACGAGGTGTTCTCGCAACACCACACAAGAAGAAGAAGAAGCATACAATTGCCATAAGAAAACCGCGGCCTCGGCCGTCATTAAGGTCTCGTGTTTTAAAGCACTTCGTGAGTTTAGGAGTGGATTTCGTGATTTTTTAGTGCGCTAATCGTTATTTATACAGCGTATTACCCCAATATCAACTATTAATAAGCCTGTAGCAAAAGTTTGCAACAACTCCATTAAACACACTGAGAAGACAATAATTCCTGTTTCAACAATGGCAATTGATATTTGAGGCGTGCAAATTCAAAATGTTGCAAGTGCCATCAGACGATGCAAAGATTGTGCAACTTTTTCTCTCTGTAAAAAATAGTTGAAAGGCTCTGAAAAGAACGAAAATTTTGGCAAATAATTTTCTTGAATTTGACGAATTTTCTAGGGAGAAAATTCCAGCTAAATTTTTTCAGAGGTTACTCTAAAAAGATTAAGAAGCTGCACAATCTTGGCAACGTCTGATGGCACTTAGAACATTTTGAATTTTCACGCCTCATTTCACAGCGAACTGGACACACACGGTGTTTCACAGTGGACTGGATAAACAAAAAATCAAACCATTGATTTACTTACTTGTCAGGCATTTGATTGCTTTTCTCACTTGAGTACGGAGAAGTGTTCACAACCGGCGAAGACGTTTGCTTCTCTTTAAACTTACTCATTAAGTATTGTAAAATGCGATTGGTGCCTCCGTTGATAATATCTTGCCTGATGTCCAAGGGATTTGATTTGACAGATAAGATTTTTAGATTTGAAAGTTTACAAAGCGAAGACGGTAACCTGGAACAGATGGTGAATTAAAGTAAAATTACTTTCAACGGTTTTAAAAAAAATTATTCTCAATGATAAAAGGCTGATTTTTATTCTCCGTAAGTAAAAAAAAAAAAATTGTGACCGATGTGCTGAAAATTATTTATTTTTATTCATATCATTATTTTAGTACTTAAAAATAATTTTTTGGGATTTCTCAAGAACCACTACTGCGCAACCAGTACTTCTACTGATTGACTGATCCAAAGTGCAAGCCTTTTTAAACATTTTGACCCCTTGCTCGTCAATCAGTTCATTAGTTGAGAAAAACTAGAAATACTATTTTCTTGCGATCATTCTCAAATGATGATTCTGAAATGTTGGTGATTTTTCCAAAGTATGATACTAAACTAAGAAAATTTCAAGTGAAAAAAGGTCCACTCCGTAACTAGCAGAATGGCTGAAAAGAAAAACCCATATTATCCCAGAACTTTGTTGGTCTCGACTTTTTGCAAAATTTTAAAACTTGCTCTTTTGGGTCATGTAGAAACATGAAAATTTTTTTCAAAATTTTTTCCTCTAATCCATACAATGCAAACTACTATGAAATGGTGCAAAAACGCACCATTGGGACAGCATGATATCATTCGACTTTGAAGTAGTATGATAGATCAACAGTTAACTCTTTCGGAGCGAAAATGCACCATTGGGTTCATATGAGTTAAAGCAAGAAGTTTATGAGAGATTCTTTCGGAGGAAGAGAGTGCTTTTCCTCTCAACTCAAATTTTGAGCCAGATACCAAGTAATGTCTAAGTTCTGAGCTTTTCAAATGTTGTTGAATTTGTTGGTTTTTCAGGATGATTACAGCGAAAGTGGTGATCTGGGTAACACACAAAGACTTTAGCTCGAATGAAGAGTTACGTGCAAAAAGGGTGCTTCTCAAATGCATTTTAAATGAAACATGCACTCTTTTTGCATCCAACTCCTCATGATGAGTTGGGTGCCAAAAGGGCGTTTCTCCCCTTTAAAATACATCGGAGAAGCACCCTTTTTCGCTCCTTAACTTATGTTTGTCATTTGATAATCCCTAGTTTCAGCAATCAGCATTACAAGCACTATCAGCATTCCAAGACTCTTAAGCAGAGGAAAATATGTTGACAAAAAAATAAAATTAGAAATTTTGAGAGAAAATTGCACTTACTCTGTTAATGAATTGCTAGAAACATTCAAAAGTGTTAAACTAGAAAGGTAACCAATTTCATCTGGGAGTTTTGCTATGTTATTATTTGAGATATCCATTACTGATATGGAAGAAAGGTTTTCAATATTCTCCGGCATGATAACCTTGACAAAAAAAAAATTAAAGTTGTAGCTAAAACTCAAAAACAGAAAGTTAATGATTAAGGTGATTCCAAACCCTGCCAACATTTTAGTGGTAATGATTGATTTGTATGTAAATTTTGTAAGGTAAGATTTGAATGTGGTGGACTACATGCACCTCAATGGGGCTGTTGCACACTTTTGCTACAAGTAATTTAATAGTCGACTCTAGTGTAAAAACCTCAAAAAATAACGATGGCAGCACTAAAAACTTCCGAAATCCACTCCTAAACTCAATAAACACTTTTATTTGCACGGTCGTAATGGAGGCTGAGGGCAGTAATAATGGGAGATTCTCTTCTAACAAGACTGTAACTCCATCAAGAAGTGACCAATAAGAGACGACTTTCATTTGACACCAGTGTCACTAGGTATCACGGTACCATTCATCGAATGTTGATCATTATTCTGATGACTAATTAGTAATTACTCTGATGACTAATTAGTAATTACTCTGATGACTAACTAGTAATTACTCTGTGAATCATACTTGTCAGCATAGAGAGAGTGACAAAATTAAGATAGGAATCTCCCAATATTACTGCCCTCAGCCACCATTACGCCAGCGCAAATAAAAGCGTTTATTGAGTTTAGGAGTGGATTTTGGAAACTTTTAGTGCTGCCATTGGTCTATTTTAAGGTTTTTACACCAGAATCGACTATTGAATTGCTTGTAGCAAAAGTGTACAACAGCCCCATTGAGCAATATTCACAGGTCCCTCCCCACCATGTTCGGCTTTGAAATAGAGACGGAGCACTAAATGGCTGCAGCAGAGGCACGCTGAATTCTCGCGGATTCAACAAAACAACAGTCAACACCCTTCTGATGTAGCAGGGTGTTGAAAGGTGAGCACTCTTATCTTCACTTCCCAGCCGATCCCTCCTGTATTTTTCGAATGTCCCCGTTCAACACCCTGCAACATCAGAGGGGTGTTGACAATTGTTTTGTTAAATCCAGAATCCAGTGTGCCTCAAATCTGCCTTATGTATTTTAGCATAGTGCTCCATCTCTATTTGTGACCCAATCTGTGAAAATTGACCTTATCTTCCGGAACAAAATTTTTCAGGAGAGCGATTTTAAGTGAAAAAAGTCAAAATATTCGAAAACGCTGTTTTGACGGACTAAAAGTGACTAGCAACGAGAATTAGTTCATTTTAGTGACCACAGAACGCGCTACGGGTACTTGTTTGAGAGCATGTCAAAATTCAGAAAAGGGGCCTTCACTTCCTTATGCAATTTAACACGGGGAAGTTAAGGTCCCTTTTCTGTCAGCTGCCATAACTCGGTCAATTTTTGAGCTTTTGGGGTCAACTTTATGTCAAAATGCTCGTCTGAATGTCCTCTATGCAGTGGTCTTAATAGTTGAGTTTTCAGAATCCGGAAGATAAGATCCCTTTTCACAGATTGGGTCACATTTGTCTCTGGAAAAAACTTGCCTGCACCTCCGAGGTTTCAACCTGGGACCTCTGGGTTGGCAGCAAGCTGCCCAGACCACTACACCATAGAAGCCGGTTCTTGTTCTCATTACACTGAAGAAACAAGACAGTCTATGTAGGTTTAAGAAGGCATTCCCGGTCTTGTAGTCCGCTACTTTCTGTGATGGAGTCCGTAATTTCGGGTCGCACCACCGAAAATTACGGGCGACACAACTGCAGTGCCTCGGTAAACCTATTTAGTCCGTAATTTACGCTGTCCAACAGGCAACACCGTATCGTTTTTTCAGTGTAGGAACCTCTGGCTTCAGTTGGATTCCTAAAGTTACAGTCACATAAGTTGCGTAGTTAAGTATTGAAGATGGTTTGTCTTATTCTAAGCAAGCATGCAAATACATACCATAATATTATTATGACTGAGTACGAGCTCCTTCAAGCGATGGCACATTTTTAGACAAGGAAAGGATGAAATCTGATTCCTTGCCGCATCTATGCTTTGTATTCCAGGCATAAATTCAAATGTTGGGAGCTCCATAACCAAGTTCTTTCCAAATTTGACAATTTCCAGAGCTGAAACGAAAATAGGAAACAATTAAAGCATCAAAGAGACTACATATGAAAAAGCTGAGAACAGTGAAGGACACCTTTTAAAAATAAAGAAAGGAATTTTCGTTTCGAACGATTTTTTTTGCAAAAATTGCTTCATTCATCTTTTTGAGATCATCTTGAACTTGAAACTAAGTTCTAATAGAAAACCTTTCTGCAATTTACGTTTTTAATTTACAAATCTAATAGTGAATGCTCTTAGGGATGTAATGATCATTTTGACTTTACAAAATTTCAGCTGATTTTTTTTTTTTTTTTTTTTTTTTTTTTTTACCACAGAATAAAGATGCCGACACAGAATAATACAATCAAAATGGAAACTCGCATGAGAGCCGCTGGAAACATTGTTTTAGTATTTTTTGGTGTCTATTCAAAATAACAGACAAATCTCTGTCTATGTCTTTCACATCGCTTTGAATGAGGATACTTTAAATCTTCTCAAAATATCAGACGAGAAAATAATGCTGCAAAATGAATCAAAGTTTCCATCCTGATTGTAGTAATCAGTGATGGTAATTTTTATGGATTTTCTTCTTTGTTTTCTTTTATAGCTAATCAAAAATACTTAAAAAAATTCAATAGATAGAAAAAATGCTTGAAGTTAGAAGCTTTCATAGTTTCTTTAAAAAAAGGTAGACAGTTTCAGGGGAAGTTTCAAAACATTGTAATGAACTTAGGTCGTTTTGTTACTGAATGTCCAGTTTAGCTATAAATCCATTGGGTAACTCCCAGGAACCTGAAAGTCAGACTTCAGATAGACTTTAGTATCAAGTACAGAATTTTCAAAATTTTGTAAATTCCTCCCATCAAATAAAATTGCATTTAGGGAAACGGAACAGGGCCCACATTCTTTAAAAAAATAAATCAACCACCGTTCGGAGTTCATCCGCTCTAATAAGGGCTCTAACAAAGTCAAAACTAACATGTAGTAACAAAAAACAATGAATTAAAAACATATTTCTGATTATTGAACCTTATCAAATGACAAAGTATTTGAAATTAGAGCCTTACTTCTTAAAACTGAGTCAATTTGGGTAGGTTCCTTTCCACTGAATGCAAATTAATTACAAGTAATTGATGAAATTCACCAATTCTGGATTAAAAATATGCAATAATAATGGATTATGCTGGACAACAAGTGCATTACTTAAATACTGAGAGCAGGCTAACTTTTTTATTCGTGAAATATGATGGAACAAGATGACACGGGTTACTCGTGGTCACTCCCAGTTTGTCTCAAGTAAACGCAATCGGAGGACCAACTATTTGGAGCAGTTGGATTGATCCGTTCACTCACTTGAACCACGCCAGCTGACCGCAGAAAAACTTTTGTATCTTTCCATTAAACTCTATTCCGTCCCGTTAAAAAAATTAGCCGTATGAACGCGAGATTAAGCAAGACAGCACCCGAAATGACAGACTAAAGCTAGTGAAAAGAAAAAACAGACAAACACTGGCGCAAGGGATATGCTTGGTGTTCTTGCTTCATCCAAGAGGTGACAAAAAGAAACACTGAAAGAAAACTGTGAATGCTCTGAAAAGCCTTGTGCTGTACGGAAGAATGAAAACTTGAAGCTCACAAGATTTACACTGAAAAAACACTACGGTCTACATAGGTTTTCCAAGGCACTCCCAGTTTTGAAGCCTGCTATTTTCTGTGGTGGAGTATGTAATTATGGATTGTACTGCCGAAAATTACAGGCGTCACAACCGGAGTGCCTCGGTAAACCTAAAGAGTCCATAATTTTATAGTGTTTAAGACCATATCGTTCTTTCAGTGTAGTTATCTGTTCATTTTTCGGCAGTGACAAAGCTGCGAGGGGAGGTAAAATGTAGAGGGTCTGGACCTCGCCCCCCTCCCTCAGCAACAAATTTCCCACGAAAAAGGTAATTTTTCAGGTTGCCTAGGGAATTTTGACTAATTTTGGACCCAACCCTCTAGACTGCTATCAACAAATTGGATGAGTTAAAAAAAAGTTTAAAACCACTACCATAGAATCGAATGCAGATAGAGGTCATTTGATGCAGAGCTGTACAACTAAACAGGCATAACACATTTTACAAGGTAATGTAGAAAGAGAGGCAGTTCAAAAAACAAAAATTGAAAAGACTGTTTTTCAATAATACATAGAGGCATTAGAATTTTATTTCCTCCAAATCGCGTAAAAAATCTACGTAAGCGCTAGATGGCTGGGACTCCGCTATGAGTAAAGATTGCATTCTCCCGATTTTTCAACTCAAAATGCGACAAAACCCGAAATTCACCTCAAAACACAAAATTACGCGCCAAATATCTCGTTTCGAACCACAAAAAATGCGAACAGTAAAATTGAAATTTTCTGCTTTTTTAGCACTTCCAAGCAGAAATTGCTCGCGAAAAGATCTCGGTCGACTTTTTTGGTTTTTTTCAATTCTTTTGGTCAGCAGTTTTGAAAAAGCATTGGATAGAAACTTTATGCAAATTTATTATGCAAATTTTATAAAAGAGTAGGTTCTGAGAGAGGTGTGATATTGATACCTTGAGATAATTTGTCATTGAACAGATGTATGTGCCACAAAAACAATTTTGAGTTACAAGCGTAAAAAATAACAATGGAAAAATAAAAAATAATTACAAAAAAAGTAGTAGTAGTAAAGTCCAGCCGCCCAAACACGTGGTTTGTTATGCTGATATTTCACATCGAACAACTGGACTACATAAAAAAATGAATAAACTCGAAAACCGGAAAAAATAACCACGATAAAATGACATTGAATAACAGCGAAAATGGGAAAAAATAACCACGATTAAATGGTGTCTCAATCAGTATGTTAACCACGATTAAATGGTGTCTCGATCAGTATGTTATCTATACAAAATGTGAAAATCCTTAGGAACTTTCTGCTGATTAATTTATTTATTTGCTCATTCCTTAATACCTTTTTCCCTTGAAGGACACTTTTGTATCCTCAGAAAACCATCCCCAGAGAGATTTATGTCAATTCATCAAAGAAACATCTTTGACATGCATTTTAAATGATTTGAAAGGTTTTAGGGAGTAACAGCTTGAAGAGAGAGAGTGATGATGCATAAAGCGAATTTTATTATAAGGTTTAGGTGAAGATTTTGTTTTTTTGACGTTGTTTCATTGTGGATTATTTTTTTTTTTTGAAACGTGTAAGGTTGTGTATTATAATATGTATCTCACCCAAACTGTTTGTTCGACAACTATGAATGAGCTGCTGTACCCAAAACCTTGGATTATGTACCCGTTCCACAGGGTGGGGCAAAAAGAGTAACTCAACAGTGAGAGACAACAATAAACAACGCTCCTGATTGGCAAGAATTGGATTAGATGACTTTGGCATTTTGTGTCCCCCGAAAAGTTTCACACTTCAAATCTTCACGCTTCATAATAAAATTCGCTTATAAATTGAGAACAATTTCAAACAAGTACAAGAAAATAATATAAAATACAAAACAAACAATTAGGACGGGGCAATCAGCAATGAGTAAATACAGGAGAAAACTTTCTAAACTCAAAAATTACGAATGAAATAAATACTTTTGAACACATACTAAAAATAACCAAAAAAAAAGAGAGCTGGCAAGAATCACAAATTAAAAATCAACCTCCTAAATACTTGTATTACAAAATCAAGTAGGCCTGAATACTCAATCAAACACTTTTCCTCAGAGACAAATAGAGACGGAGCACTAACTGACTGCAGCAGAGGCACGCTGAATTCTCACGAATTCAACAAAACAACAGTCAACAGTCAACACCCTTCTGATGTCGCAGGGTGTTGAATGGTGAGCAACCTCCTCTTCACTTTCCTATCTATCCCTCCTGTGTTTTCCGAATGTCACTGCTCGACACCCTGGGACATCAGAGGGGTGCTGACTATTGTTTCGTTAAATCTGCAAAAATTCAGCATGCCTCAAATCTGCCCTATGTATTTTAGCGTAGTACTCCGTCTCTATTTGACTCTGCTTTTTTTAGAGGGAGATGGTTACAAAGTAAGGCAATTTCTGGGAGAGGGGTCCATAAAACACCGGGTAATTTTTCTATAGAAATCATTAGGGATCTATAATGCTGAGTTCTTGGACGATGTTATTCGAGCCCTCCTTCTGAAAATTGTCTCTATTCTAAGACATGACAAGATAAAATCACACACGATGCAAAACGCCACAAAAGCAAAATCAAAAATTCCAATACATGCATCAAAATAAAAAGGAAGTTTGCGTTTGAGCGACAACAGTCACTGACCGGTGAGAAATTTCAGTTCGAGCGGTAACTCATTAATGGAGTTGTTTTCTAAATTTAAAGATGTCAAAGACACAAGCTGACACATAGAGATAGGTATCGTGTCGATTTTATTATAACTTAAATCCTGAAATGAAGACAGTAAAAATTCGAGTTATTTTAGTGATATAAAAATTATCTAATGCCTTATGGCCCAAAAGAAAAGCTTTTGTAAGGAAAAGCAACTTTTTTTTTTTTTCCGTTGCCAGTTTTCAGATGAAAACGAAGAGAGCATTACATAACTTGGGAGCAACATCAGTGCCCTTAATAATATTGGCACGTGCCATTTGCCAAATGCTCTACAGGATTGACTGTAAGTGCCTAATGAAAGACAACACTCGAAGTTGGTACCAATCGTTTTCGATCACCCCATTTTCTTCTCCTTTTTCTTGCTAATGCCGATGTTTTGCTGACTTTTGTCCGTAATCAAATTTTGGTGCGAACTTTTGTCCGCAATCGGACTTTGGTGCCGACTTTTGTTCGCAATCGGACTTTGGTGCAGACTTTCCTGAATGAGGACAATGTGCTGACACTGCTATTTTCGGAGGTTTTTTGGACATTTTGCAGAATTTTCTACAATTTTCTCGAAACGTCCGAAATTTTCGACTGTGTTTTTTACCATAATTTTTGGGAAATTGCCTCAAACAGTGGAGCAAAAAAGGAAAATCAGCAGATCAAAAAACGTAAAGCAGCAGAAAAGTTCTTCAAAACTCGCGAACTTTTCTGGACAATTTTCTTTTCTGCGGACAATTTAGCAGACTTTTTAGGAAAAGTCGATGCGGACTGTTTGTGGACTTTTCTTCCCAACCAAAACAGCAGCCCTGTTTTTCACTCTTAAATTAGAGAAAATTTTTTGCTGACAATAAAGAAAATTTATTTGGCCATAAAAAGATAAATGTAGTTTCAGGTCAATATGGCAACTGAGTGTGCAAACATTTGTAAAATGAGTAGCACCATCTAACTGCTAATTAACAAATACTTGACCATGAATAATTACCTAAAAAGGAGTGATTAACTTTGACCACACACTCACTCGATGAAAGTAACACAAACTATCTGTAAAAAGTTGTGAGTTTAATGCCTAGTGGGTCTTGAATTTTCAATTCACTCTGCAATTGCATGAGTTTGATTTGTCTGTCGTAGTGGATCAATTGAACTACCAAGACTGCGGAAATAAGTTTATAACTGACCTATTGATAAGGATAAAGACCAAATGACTCAATGGTTACTTACTAAGGTAATTAATGACACTATATCGCCCATCTCATAATCCACTTTGGTCAATTGATTATTTGTAACTGTCAGGATCTTCAGTTTTGGTAACGAGTAAACAGCCAAAGGTATTTTACTGAAATTGTTGTGGTTTAAATTTAATTCGGCAAGGTTGTGAAGATCTTGCAGCTCATCAGGTAAATTTTCCAACGAGTTATGTTGTAACTGGAAAGAGAAAAGATGTAAATATCAGGAGAAAAATAAATAGGTGCTTTGGTTAAAAAAAAAAAAAAAACCAATCACCAACTAAATTTATATTAGGCAACTCAAAGCTGCTTATGAATTACAGTAAAAGTTCATTGTGTTGAACCGTATGGAGACCGAAAATAAGTTCGTCACAATGGGCCATTCGAATAAGGCTAAATATCGTTGGAAACCCGCTTCTCCTCCTTTAAAAAGAAAAGGAACGATTCTAAAGTGAACCCTGCGCTCTTCCCTTGTCTGGAGGGTGTGCTCACACTGGCGTGAATTGTTGGGAACCCACTATCACTTTAAGGTGATTCCAGGAGAAACTTTTCTAGATTTCAATTCAATGGATAGTGTCACTAGTCGCTCAAGCATGGGGAAAGTCAGATTTTTGGCATTTTAAATTGAAATCAAAGAAAAAGAGCAAAATACAATAACGTCAGCACCTGCAAAATTTTTTATGGACTTTTTTGAGCCCAAACCAAGCAAAATTGGTTTAGAAGTCAAGCTGTCAAATGTAAAATTAATTTTGCCATAAGCTTACTGAGTGAGAGTAAGTAAGAGATTTGATAATATGTCTATCTGCCTCACTCGCACTCATTGAGGCTTATGAGAATTTTCATGTTTCATAATTTCCGGCTTGGTTTTGGAGTTTTTCAGTTTATGTATCTTTCAGGGTATCTTCCTGAAGTATGCTAACAAGTGTTGCCGTTCCTCAAATTGGTGCTTTCCGCATAAATTTGTCAATTTCAGCCAAAAACTGTTGACTTTTTGAGCAGCATGATGTGGTGTCCACAGTTCGAACTAATCGATCCTGGAATCATCTTAAAGCAAAAAGGAACAGTTCTAAAATGAATCCCTCACCTTTCCCTCATTCGGGGGGTGCGCTTGCACAAGCATGCGTCCAAGGACGCAATTCTTTTCACATTAGGGTATGATAGGGGGTCTGGGGGGCCCTTCCCTGGAAATTATGGGAGGAAAAACTCTCCTTCACCCTAATTTGAAGTTGTGTTGTTCAATTTTTGTGGTTTCTGTAACCAAGATAGTTGCTTGCGTGAATTTTTAACTAGTTCTTCAATTTCATGGGTCTTCAAGGTCTTCAATTTTATGACCTGGTCCCTCCCAGTGAACAGCTAAAATGATGCCACAGTGTAGACAATATTTTCAAGAGCATTTTAGAAGCTAGTCCGATCATTCTTTATTTAAATGCACAGAGAGCAAACAAGGAACTCCAGCCAATCAGATTGAACATCGTCAGGATGAAAAGTAGAATTTCAGCAGAAAAAAGTACTTACATTTAAATGAGTCAAAGAATGAAGCATAGATATTTGACTAGGTATAACTGTGATATGATTGTAACTAAGATCAATTGTTTTGAGAGGGGATTCCTCCCACCATTTCTTAGTTTCAGCATCATTGAAGTCCACATTTTGCACATCACCACCTTTACCTTTAGTCTGCTTATCAAGGAACCTTAAAACCGGTTCCGCTGTAGGGAGAAAAGAAAAATGAATCAAAGGACATACATACTGTCTTTTTTTAAATTACACTTCATTTTTTCATTACCTCTGGAAGATGTTATCGAAGTTGCTTATGAAGGGTCTAGAGCTCTTTCTCGGAAAAACTGAGGGACAGGATGTGTCACAAAAGATGACAGATGACACCTCGCTCGGTTTCCTGCGCTGTAGATTCGTTCAACGATCTGCGCTTTAAAGTTTGTGCGGAGAAACACAAACACGCCCACTGCATGGTAAGTAAGTCTATCGGTCACCTGCCAACTATCATGAAACAACCTTTCACTTACTTTTTTAATAATGCTCTTTGTAACACGCTAAATTCCAAAAGAAATTGAGGAAAAGTGCAAAAATAAAGAAAATAAAAGCAGTTAGAGGTAAGTTATTATAATAAAGTTAAATGAGAGAGCAATGCAGTTTTAACCGCATCCTGTAAAGATATCAAAGAGGCTTCCGGATCTTTATGCAAATCCACATCGTAGTTCAAAGCCACAGAGTGAAAACACAAGTAGACAACATGCTGTAAGATAGTGGAACAGAATTAGATCAATTTAAATTGCGATTTGAGTCCTAGCGAGCAGGCAATGAAAGTGCATCATATAATCATGTGTGATTTGGAGTTGTATCAGTAAAGATTACGTTTCACTTGTAATCTTTAACAACTCCAAATTACACATGATTTTTTCTTTGCATAGTTACGCCTTTATTTTAGAACCAATTTGGCCCGTTTAAGGCTCAAAAAATCAAGCAAAATATTAAGCAGATGCTGACATTCCGATTTTTTATCTATTATTCGTCTGTTCAGAGAAAACAGCCGAAAACCGTCAAAAAAAGGCTATTTTCGGAGCCAGCGACAAGTGGCGCTAACTATCAGATTATAATTTTCAGGGGTTTGCCATGGAATCACCTTAATTGACTAAAATTTCTTCACTTCTGTGGAAGCAGTGTTATAAAGGATCATTTCAAGTAAGCGAACAATAAGAGACGGATGCTTTTGAAACTTTCACTTTAATTATTTGTCAGGGCAACAATAATAGAGGTCATTTAAAGTGAGTTCGGTACTTAATAAAAAAAACTCTCAATGAATATTCACATTGGATTAGAGAAACATTAGAATCAAAATCTCAACTGATAGAAATTGTTAGACTACCAATCTCGTGAAAACTGACAGATACCAAGTACCTTAAATAAGCTCTACCCGAATGAGGAATACTTGCGTAGAGGATAGGACGTCTTTGAACATTTCAACTAGTACTTGCTTATGAAGACAAGGACAAAAACTTGAGGTATAAAAAAGAAATTCCAGGACGGAAATTCAACCACAAAAAGGAGCCTGGCAATGTTTTAAATAGAACAATTAAGGAATGCTGACACAGATTGGATGTTAGCTCAGCCTCCTAATATCAGAGGAGCTCAGCTTTGAACTTGTAATGCAGAATACTAGCAGGAAAGCATGAGCGAATCACCGATAGGACTCTATGGAAGTAAATTACCAGATATCAGTCCTTTCTCGCTGAGTTGAAGCACACCAGTTTCTTTCGCTTTGGAGATTACATCCTTTGTCAAAATCTTTTCATCATCGCAGGGGAGTTGAAAGTTGAAAATGGAATTCGGTGAACCGCTGATGATAAGATTGGGCTCCTCTTTTTTGATTCTTTGCCGTGATGAGGATCTTAAGCTTTTGAGCTGGGGGATAGCACTTGCCTTACGACTAGCCATATTTTCTTCAACTTGAGTAATGAAAACAACTGTAAAAAATTGACCGCCTCACATTTTAGACTCTGAGCCAGACAGAGTAGACGCAACGAAAGAGGAGTACTGCAGTTCGTAAGAAGTAAACCAGTAAAATGCCAATAAGGAATTATAGAATAGTTGTCCCGAAAAAATAGCATACGAAATTGCGAAAGCAGAAATTTCACAACCAAAACCAAAACCAAAACAAACTCGTAATCAGTTATCAATCACAAGTTGATCAAACGTCAACGCAGTCTAGTAATCTACCGTGAACACTGTACAAAAACTTTTGAGGTTAAGTACAATTTTTCTGGATTTTTGGATCCGCTAGAAACTCACCAAAATCCAAAAAAAATTACAGTTTCACTCAACGGTTTCTGAAAAATAAAATTGACTTTGTGTTTTTTGGTTATGTTATCCAATGTGTGTTATGTTATATATTGTCTCTGGTGTTATGTTGACAATAGTTCGTTCATGGTCGTAGATAGCATTATAAAAAGAATCGTGATGAAATTATATAAATCTGTCATGCAGTGTTGATCTCAAATAAGTGCTTTTTTTAAACGTTTTTAATGGAACTATAGTGTACAGTTTGTCGTAAAGGCGGTCGAAAATGAATTCGAACAGCTTACCTGTGTCAGCTCTTCTGAAATCCAAGGATGAGATTTTGGATGAAGAACCGAAAAAGAAATCTCGAGAGGATTGGCGTAAAGCTAAGGAGCTAGAAGAAGCTCGTAAGTTGGGTACTGCTCCCGCTGCCGTCGATGAAGAAGGTAGAGATATCAATCCACACATTCCTCAGTACATCTCATCAGCTCCTTGGTATTATGGTACAGCTGGTCCTACGTTAAAACATCAACGCATTCAACCTGATCAGAAACCAGAATTCTCACGACTAACTGAGTGGTACAAACGAGGAACTAATACTGAATCAATTGCCACCAAATACCGTAAAGGAGCTTGTGAAAATTGTGGAGCCATTACACATCAAAAAAAAGACTGTATGGAGAGACCTCGTAAAATAGGTGTGAAATATACAGGCGCAAACATCGCTCCAGATGAATTCGTTCAACCAGTTCTTAAACAAGATTTTGATGGGAAGCGGGATCGTTGGTCTGGTTATGATCCATCTCAATATAATGTTATTGTTGAACAGTATCAAAAAATTGAAGAGGCCAAAAGAGAGCTTCGTGCTCAGAGTCTTGCGGAAAAGGAGGAAGAAGGTCCTGAAGAAGAACAAGATGAAGATAAATACGTAGACGAAGTAGACATGCCTGGAACCAAAGTCGACAGCAAGCAACGTATCACTGTTCGAAATCTACGTATTCGTGAAGACACTGCAAAGTACTTGCGTAATCTGGATCCGAACTCTGCTTACTATGATCCCAAAACCAGATCCATGCGAGAGAATCCTCTTCCCGAGTCTGGTGACAATCCGGAGGATGCCGATTTCGCTGGTGAGAATTTTGTCCGATTTTCTGGAGATACCAGGAAGCATGCAACCGCTCAACTATTCGCCTGGGAAGCGTACGATAAAGGTGTTGATGTACATTTATTAGCTGAACCTACCAAGTTAGAAAAACTAAGAACTGAGTATGAATCAAAGAAAGACGAATTCAAACATCAGATTCAAAAGAATGTGTTAGAAAGGTATGGTGGAGAAGAACATCTGCATGCACCTCCCAAAGAGCTCCTACTAGCCCAAACAGAAAATTACGTTGAATTTTCTCGGTATGGTACTGTCATCAAGGGTCAAAAGGAGTCTGTCACGAAGTCACGATACGAAGAAGATGTTTTAATCAACAATCATACGTCTGTTTGGGGATCGTATTGGCAAAATTTCCAGTGGGGATATAGCTGCTGTCATTCCTTTGTTAAAAATTCTTATTGTACTGGCAGTGCTGGTAAGAATATAACACCTTCAGCTCCAAGTACTTCAGCTCCGAGTACCTCAGCTCCGAGTACATCAGCTCCGAGTACGTCGGCTCCCACTATAAGCTTAGAAAAATCTGTAGAATTACCAGTAGCAGAAGAGCCTAGATTATCAATGCCTTCTGCGCCTGAATCTTCTGAAAGATCTAGCTCAAGTTCCTCATCATCAGATTCAGAAAGTGAGGAAGAAATTAAACGCTCAAAGCGTAAGAAAGAAAAGAAAAGGAAGAAGAAAAAGAAGCAGAAGAAGAAGCAACGAGAAAAAGAGAAGAAACTGCGCAAGAAACTTGAAAAGTTGAAAGGTAATGATAAGTTGGCGTCTGCACTGAAAGCGGAAGAAGAATCGCAGCGAAAAGCGGACAAATACATGAAGATGGATGAAAGGAAGCGGCCGTATAACAGCATGTTTGAAGTTAAGGAACCAACTGAAGAAGAAATGGAAGCTTATTACATGAAAAAAGCTCGTGAGGAAGACCCAATGTCACAGTTCATCTGAAGTCTGCCATTCATCCAAAAATGTAGGCACTTAATTTTTATGCAATTTGCCTTTAGATTAATTTGGCGGTAACATCATCTCGGTAGAAATCGTTTCAGATGAGTTGACCAATAACACCTGTCATGTGATCAGCATTAAAATGTTTCCGACTGACTGAGACGCAAATTTTAATTCGCTAAAGTCGCCAATCTGTTTACTGTGTGTAAACATTGCAAACTAACATCAGCCACCTTATCTGAAATGACCTTTACTTATCTATTTACATAAATACCTAGCTTAGCTGTTTTGATAAAATGCAAGGGAGATGGAAACAAGGTAAGTATGTGCAGTTTGCAATATTTGCCATCAGGGTCGTCCCAACTGCTTGTGGGGGATGATGTAGGCTGTAGTCTGTTCTCTCTAACTTGAGACCTGAGCGGGCGATAAATGAATTTCAGAAAATGGAGAATGGCAACACTTCAATCGTAAGAGTCGGGCAGCAGTCCTGTCAACTCAGCCGACTGACGAGGGTGAGCACTCCTACGTTGCCACAGAGCGCAAATCTACCTGAATCTCCAGGTCTCAAGTTAGAATGAACAGACTATAATCACCTCCTGTGTCAATCAAATGGGAGAAAAATAGCTACGTTAGCTGGTCAATGGTTGGTCAATGTAGTTTGCCCTCTAATGCTCGCTTCGCACCCTGGAGGGAATCAAACTGCACTTACCTGATTTCATCTACCTTGGATAAATTGTTTGGTTCCAATCAAAATACTGACTGAAGTTTAAGTCATTAAGTAGTCAGCTCAAATTTTACATCATCGGGAAACCAGCTCTGAAAAACATGATTGAATCCAAATTGAGACCATCAGTAACCTTCAGACCATGGTTTATTGTATTAAATTCTGCTATTAGTCTCCTGTTAATTTTCTTTACTTTTATAATTGCCCATTTTGTCTACCATCCTAAAAGTATTTAATTATAAGGAGTACTAACTTGCGTATTAACCTGCCCTCTGGAAAAGTGCCAGCTGTCTTGTACAATTAATTGCGGCATCCCTAACAATATCACGTAACCTAGAAGTCAGGATGTTCTCATTACAAAGTGAAAAGTAAAAAAAAATTAAAAATTATCTGACATGGTCTACAACAGAGGCAATGCATAATAGAGACCACACACTATCTATATTGCCTATGTTTCCGTGCGGTGGCAACTTTTTATTTTAGGGGTCTCAACAGAACCCAACAAACATGGTCTATACGTTGATTGATGAAAAAAAGTCATGAAAAATTTTGCCTAATGAGACCAAAGCACTGAATTTCTATCAGTCAAGGTATGGACTATGTTGGATGGTGCTCCTACAATCTACATGCTCCCTTTGTTAATTCCTGTTGAGTTCCAAAATAAAAGTCTGCCACCACACGTACGGCCAGTAAGTGGTCTCTTTTATATATTGTCTCTAGTCTACAACCTTTATTTCCCAGCTGTAAAATAAATTGGAACTTTTTTTTTCTCTCCGCCATTTAAGATTATTCCATGCAAACTTGTCCATCTTGCCTTCATAACTTCAAAAAAGGGAAGAAATTTTCTCCCTCTTCACATGATTAATTTCAAGAGAATTATTTTAGCTTATCTTATCTCTAAAAAAATTTATTTAATGGTCTGATTGCAGAAGTCAAAATACATCCGTGTACGGGGAAAAAATTTGCAAAAGTTGGGCAAAACTCATACTAGGATGAGTCCCTTGCCCTATGGGGCCCCAGAATGCATCATGGTTTGTCTACTTTGCTGAGCCCAAATACTGAATACTACTGTCATTGAAGAAGGAGAAGATAACCACGAGTCTACGCGGGAACATCAAGGTGCTATTCCTACAGTGAAATTTCTGTCTAGTTTGGCCCAGATTATCTCAATGAACTTTCTGTCACATAAAAGCGCAGACATTTCCAATTTTTTTAAATGGTTTTACCTCTCTTATTCTAACGCTGATGTAAATGTTTAAAATGTGACCAATGTAAATATAAATAATAAAGTGTTGTTTAAGTTTCGAAATGATCAAGTCAGTAATTTTATTTGTTGAAAATAAAATTTCAAAAATAGTTTTTGATACTCCTTCCTCAATTAAGGTGATTCCTGGCTAAACTTTTCCAGATTTCAATCCGATGGATAGTGCCATTTGTCGCTTTTTGGAAAAGTCGTGTTTTTGTCGTTTTGAACTGAAACCATAGATAAAACGCAATATCCAATAATGTCAGCACCTGCAAAAAATTTTATGGATTTTTTGAGCCCAAAATGAGTAAAATTGGTTTGAAATTAAAGCCGGAAATTATGAAATTTGTTTTGCCATAAGCTTCGTGAGTGAGAGTGAGTGCGAGTGATGATACGTCTATCATTGCGGCTTACGGGAAGTTTCGTTTTTCATAATTTCCAGCTTTATTTTTGAGTGTTTCAGCCTGACTCTTTCAGGGTATCTTCCTGAAGTATGCTCGCAGGTGCTGACATTTCTGAAATTAGTGTTTTTTGCTTGAATTCATCAAATTTAGCCAAAAACTGTTGACTTTTTGAGCAGCGCAACGTGGTGTCCACAGTTGGAACTAATCAACCCTGGAATCATCTTAAGTAGCTCTATGACTGTATCAGAAAGAGCTACCATTTTTCTTTTGTAAAATTGCATGTCTCCCCTTTCTTGCATCATTGAATGCCGCAAAGAAAAGTGTCAAGAAAACACATCAAGACACATTCCTAAGCCGTTGGTTAGCATTGAACCCACGCTTGTTGTTAACCATTAGCCGACTGATGCAGTTTTCCACACTTGCAACAGTCAACACTACACATCTAATCTTAACACTTAAGTGGTCAAAGCCGTTTATAAACGCCATTCATGATTGCACCCAGATTAAGCTAGCGGATGTTGAAAAACGTCCACATAATTGGTATACGGGTTGCATAGGAGTATGGAGTGTCCAAAAAATTCCCTAGGGCAAAGCACGTCTCCAAAAAAACACCGACCGAAAAAATTGACCAACCACTTAAGAGTTAATTAGTGACTCAGGTCAGTAAAACTATTTAAATTGAATTACGAAAATTGTATTTATTGAAAAAACTGGCTGTTTGTACACGAGAACTACAATTGGAAAAGATCCTATTGAGTTAAAAATAAAACAAGAAAAAAAATGCATAAAAATTATTATAAAACAACTTAAACGCTAAAATAAACCGATAACAAAAGAGAACAGCTCAGTAGGAAATAACAAGGCAGGAATCAATCATACACAAATTATGAAAATACTGAAACCTCGTCCTGGCCAATTTTTTTTTTTTTTTTATTTTGACGAGCAAATTCATAAAACAAAGAAATAAATCACAGTTAAGATTTTAAATAAAAGTCTAGTGCACAGGGTATTAACAAAGATTACTAAGCCTAAGAGATATGGCACTTCCTATCTCCGCCGCGTTGAAAAACTGTTGGCCGGGCTCCGTAAAAAACGCCTGCAAGAATGGCCATTATGCAACATGCAGTCTGCTGGTGACCGTAAACATTGTTATTATTCATGTTGTTGGAAATGAGGTTAGATTCTCTGCAGCTTCTAAATGTTTGTCATTAGTGGCCGATGGGATGATTTAAGTGTCTTATTAGATTTTCAGATCCACGTTCGATACAAACTCAGAGCTCATTAAACTTTCTAAACACTTCATTAATCTTATTAATTTAGTTAGTGGCGTTGCTATTTACTTCCCAGTTCTTCACTAAATCAGTAGGAAGCAGGCAACTGTCTGCTATTGAAGAAGAGTGGCTGGGTTTAACTGAGATGGCTCTGAATGCAAACTTAAACAACTGAATTGAGAAAAAAAAAGTTTCCTATACAAGAAACAACTCACATGCAACCAAATTCTCATAAAATCTTAGCTGTTAAGAGATTCTAACCTCTTCTCAAACCACAACAGTCGTAACAATGTTCACGGTCACCAGTGTGCACACCACATTGCATACTTCGTAGGAGTCCAACAACACTTTTGAATCGTTATGCCATATCTTATAGGCTTAGTAATCTCTGGGTATTAAATGCAAGAAAATGTTGGAGAGCTGACAAGCCAGCTTACGGCCAAAATATCAAAGCAGTGTTTCTGCCGGGTAATTTAAGAATCACAATAATTAAAAATAAATACTAACATTATAGATGCACATGCAACAGGAATAAAAAAAAAAAAAAAAAAAAAAAAAACATAGTCACTACAGTCACAGATAAGAGAGATAAACTGAGAAACATAAAAGCAAATTTTCACAGAAAATTTCTAATGGAAGTCATGACTTCTTGAACATAGAATTTTGGGCGAGTCCTAAAGTACGGCGTAGTAGAGCGGCAAAAGTTTCTTTTTCTGCTGCCTCGTCGACTGAAACAAAATAGAGAAAAATTAGTCCTTTCACATTCATCTTAAAAACTAGAATTCCTCAAGGGAGCTTACCTTACTTCCAAGCTTACTTCAGGACAGTGGTGTAACAATAGCCCCCTCAGCCCCCGCAATTGCGGGGGGCGCAAGGCGTCGGTTGGCGAAAAGAGAAAGGAGGAAAATACAGGGTGAAGGAAGAAAAGGAAAAGAAGAAAGAATAGAAGCAAAAATTACATAAAGAGAGGAACAAAACAAATAGGAGAACAGGGACAAAGATGATAGAGAGAGGATTGATAGAAAGAGATGGATTTTGGAGGACTTTTTGACGAATTCGCAACAATTAAGGCACGAAAGAAAAGGTTTTGAAAGAACAGGGTTGGCGATTTTTGATTTAAAATTTACAAAAAGAATAAATTGATTCATAACTTTTCTTTCGTCGGAGTATATGTTCTGTAAAGCCCCGGGGTCATAGGCTGGTAAAGAGTGGAGTGGGAGGAGAAGGGTGGGAAGGTGATGGGGGGGGGGCGCAGCTCTTTTTTTGCGTGGGGGCGCATGCATGCCTAGTTACGCCACTGCTTCAGGAACCAAATTATGTTACGGCTTGGAAGGTCCTCCGAAAGACATTGGATGATGCGTACTTACGTATGATTGCGTGTGGTTTATCCCTTGTGAGCCTAAGGGGGGGGGGGGGTACATTTGTACCACAGGCCAGTTTTTTTGACGCCATTTTGTCAAAACTGCTCAAAATTTTTTGGGACTTCATGACATTTTAAGTTAGGATACTTAGAACACGTCCACCAAATTTCATTAATTTTTATGAATTTTTGTGGATATTATAGAAATTTAAAGTGTTAGGGTACAAATATACCCCTTCGTCCTGCCAGTTTTAAGCTTGGAACCATCTATTACAGTGAATTTTACGGAAATTTTATGTAGATTAAGAATATTAAGTCAGATCATTGAAAAAAAAAATTGGAAATTAATCAAAAATGGAAAAATAATATGGTACCTCATTTAATTTTTTCCATTTTTTTTATTTTGACAATTTTTTTAAAAGTAGGTGTAAATTTGGCAACATAGCAAAAATTTACTCAAATTTCACATAAATTACTCTCTTAGGGTACTAAGTACATAATCCATCCATTAAAGTTTCAAAATTATTGATACTGACTGTGCTGCATGAAAATATCCTTGGGGTACAAAAATACCCCCCCTTAGTCCTTTGTGTTACCGAAATACCTTAGGCTCACAAGGGTTAAACCCCCTGTAAGTGCTCACCGATCATTTGCATGCAAGACCGTGAGGACGTAACATTTTATTGTCCCTGGACTTTCTGGGGCTTAATTTTGATTAAGCCAGAGACAATATACAGGGTTTTTCAGGTTGAACATCAATAATTCACGAGCCAATATTTCAAGTTAAAATGAGACTATTTTGATTTCCTCTTACAAGCATGGGTCTTATAATACTTCCCCTCTGAGCTACCATTCTTAAAAGTTTGGGAAAAAAATTAGCATTTTCAAAAATGTGGCTTAAGTTAGAAATAAATTTTCACTCAAATTTAGAAATAGCTGTCTTTTAGGTGTAACAGTCATTAAAGCCCTTCAAAGAATCATAAAATGAGTCAAAGTGAACTTTTCTGATACTCTTGAGCATTTAATGGCATTGATTTTATGTTGCCAATGATAACTGTCAACATTTTATGAAGAGCTCGGATTTGCAAAATCCAAAACAAAGATTTTGGATCTCTTTCATTTTATGAGTACGATAAGTTTTAAGTGAGATAATCGACGTTGAAGTTGGAAAAGTTAGCGCTTAGACCATGGCGGGCATCACGGAAGATGGATGAGCGTAGGCCATCCAAGCCACCCTTTCTATTGAGCCTAAACACATTGTGTGCCACAGCGTTTTCCGCAAATCCGATTTAAAGAACCAAGGCGATTTTGGGCAGTTGCAGTTCATTTTCTACAAATTTTCTTCATTTTCGACAAAAACTCTACAAATCAAAAAGTTCTGTGGTGCAATGCAAGCAGGATGCTACGCCAATTCCCAAACATATACTAACTTGCATAAATCTGAAGACCAGCAGCGCTGCGTGAACGCTTAATATCAAGCAACTGGGCACATAGGCCCAACACAGTGCCACGGGAACCAGCTTGCGCACTCTATAGGCCCAGCTTGCGCGCTCTATAGGCCCAGCTTGGCACGCAACGTGTTGACTTACATGTAATCATCAACTGACCTGCCTCACAAAGAGAAAAAAAATTTGGTTATGAGAACTTAAGCTCCGCTCATACAGAACACCGCGGTGTTTGGTTACAGTAACCGAAGTTTTCGATTGTGAGTACCGAACTTCAGTTAGGAGTACTGAAGATTTCTGTAAGTGCGACCAATTCTATGACTCACATTTCGTTCCTACTGAACCACTTCGGTACTCCTAACTGAACTTTGGTACTCACAACCAAAAACTTCGGTTACTGGAACCAAACGCCCTCAGTGTTCCATATGAACCAAAGTTTTTTTCTCCGTGCACCTCCCGAAAAAAATTCAAGTACAAGGAGCTGATGAATTAAGATCCCTTCTTTTGAGAACTTGTTCCTAAGAATTGAAACAAGTTCTATAAAGTCTGTTTGTTCTATCTTGAGTCCTGAGCGGGCGATAAATGAATTTCGGAAAATAGAGAATGGCAACACATCAATAGGTTGTCATAGCCCAAGAGTCCGGCAGCAGCCCTGTCACCTCGGCTGACTGACGAGGGTTAGCACTCCTACGTTGCCACAGAAGGCAAATTTACCTGAATCTCCAGGTCTCGAGTTAGAACGAACAGACTATAGACTTAGTTTTAGGAACATATCAATGAGATCAAAACCACCCATTCAATAACTCACCAGTGCTTGTGACCTCCTGTTCCAGATTCAATTTACTTTGTGTCACTTTATAAACATCCTCTTCAATCGTGTCTTCCGAGAGAAATTTATAGACGGTCACAGGCCTTTTTTGTCCAACTCGATGGCACCTATCTTCGGCTTGCTTGTCGTTATAAGGATTGATATCTAGGTCATGAATGATCACGGTATCGGCAGCGGTTAAATTGATTCCAAGCCCACCAGCTTTAGTGGAGAGAAGGAAGCAAAATATGGATGGATCACTGTTGAAATCATCGATAAGTTCTTGTCTGGAATAAAAATTGAGAAAAAGACAAGCGATTTTAAAATATGATCACAGTATGAGATGCTCAGGAATTAGATCATTGGATTCTGCAAGTCCACCTTTCATGAGCAACAAACTTGACAGTCCTTAACCCTTTGCAGTCACATTTTTATTTACGCCGCTAGTGCAGTGGGCAACCTCCATACTATATGAGAATGAAACTGCTAGAAGATCCCAAGAACACCCATAGAGCACAGCAAGCACTGCAGCTGTCGGGGCTGGCCCGACACGAGACTCAGCAGAGCGAAACTTTTATGTCGCGTCAGCCCCGACATGCGACCACAATGGGTTTTTTACGATGTCGGGCCTGGAATGACCTGACACACGACCGCATAGGGTTAAAAGTAAGGTGATGGAAGTGAATCTACCATTGATGAGCACCAAACTTAGAGGTCATTTCAGAAGAGTTTGGCGTTTACACTTTTACAGCTCTTTCTACAAATGCATGAAGGGGCGTATTTTTGTTCTACGCGTTTCTGTCTTGACCAAAAACTGCGCAAATCAAGTACAGTCAACAAATTAAATAATGTCAGTTGACTCCTTAGATTTTGGTTTATGTAGGCAACCTGCAGTACTTAACACAATGAATTGTAGCATTGCAGGTGGCCTACCTTGCCAACATTTAAGGAGTCTACTGGCATTATTTAATTCGCCGACAGTACATTTTAAGTTTCTACTGGTTGCGTTGGCAAAAACTTGCTTGGAAAGACAGAAATACACCTCTCCCCTCATGTGTACAAAGAACTGTGAACGACAAACTCTTCTGAAATGACTTCTAACAATCTCTTAAAAGTAAGGTGATATAAGAGCATAAGTCTTATCATTGATGAGTACCAAACTTAACAGTCTCCTAAAAGTAAGGTGATGAGAGCAAAGTAAAACTTGCCTTAGCTGGAATTCCTTCGGACTGGAAAATTATTGCTGGCTTCAATTATTTTAAGTATAAATCAACAAGTACGTGTTATGCCTAGTGTACTGCCTATTTACCTAGGTTTTGTTATTTTTGTCCAAGGGCTTGTCCCGTTTAAATAAATAAATAAGTAGTAAAGTAGTAGTAGTAGTAAAGTCCAGCCGCCCAAACACGTGGCTCGTTATGCTGATATTTCACAGCGAACGACTGAACTGCATAAAAAAAGAAGGGGTAGGAAAGACAATCAAAGAATTCTCAAAACAAAGGATAGGAAAGAGGAGAGTAACGGCGACCTGCCAGGGACTCTCAAGTTTGGGAAGGAAATACCTAGAGCACTCAAGGAGGTAAAGTGCTCTAAATATATCTAGTTTTTTTTTTTTTTTTTGTTTGTTCTCTCAAACAAAATATTTCTCAACTCTCTATTTTTCTCTATTTTGCTTCATTTCTTGTGTATATTTTTTTTTTTTTTTTTTTTTTTCATAAATAAATAAGTAGTAGTAGTAGTAGTAGTAGTAAATAAATAAATAAACAAGCTGTAGCGATAGAGGGGGCCATACTTGTTTTAAGTCCTATCTCAAAAGGAGGCAGCATGGGCGATTGAGCCTGGTTTTTTTGCCTCAATGATATATAACTTTACAGTAGCACATCAAAGAACGTTCCGCTGGTTCATTGTTGTCACCTAGGGCGCCGCCATCTTGCCGTAAAAATCGATTTTGAGGTTAAACTTTGAAGGTCGTTTCGTAAACAAATTCGGGCATCGCCGGAAACGACCTACAAAATTTAACCTCAAACCTTGGAATCTGCCGTCCGAATTCCGCTTTTTTCCGGGATTCCTTCTACCCTGTGTGACACAAGGTGAACCAGCCCGCTGCCACTCTAAAGTTATAGCTCATTGGTTTGCCTCATATTTTTTAACCTTAAATTGAACATTGTAACTAATCCAGTGGAAAGTGGTTTCAAACAAAAGTGCAAGTGTTTATAAGAGTGGCTATCTGGACACAGAATTCTAATAAAACTATCCAAGTGAGAAAATTTTGCATACTTCTGTTATGTGTCAGTTTCTTAATTGTGCAAATCCTTCCAGAAGAAACAGTTATATCAATTTCTGAGTCCAGATAGACACTCGAAAACACTTGCTCTTTCGTTTATAACCAATTTGGAATGTATTTGTCACAATTTTTTTTTTTTTTTTTTTTTTTTTTAAATTTAAAGGTTAAAAAAAGTGAGGCAAACAAACCGAGCCAGTGTAAAAAAACCACCATAAGAGATTTCGATTATAGCTGCCTCCATGCTGCCTCAACATAACGTCCCACAAATCCTCTCTATCACTGTAGCTCGTTGGTATAATTCATCGCTTCATTGTCTCAATGCAGAAAGGATTATGAATAGCGGCACTTTTCAATATATATAGATATACTACATCACAGGATAATGTAATCTTTTTTGCATGGATGCAGTGAATGGTTGAATTCTAGAAGGCTACCCAAGGCTCCTAAAAGAGAGATGAGGAGCAATATTGAAAAATGAGTAAGAAAGTTAACGATTGTTGTTAACAGAGATTGTAAATCGATCTCCGATGTTGAGTTCGAGAGCTTAAGGAATGAAGCTGCCAAATGAACCAAGTGCTGCAGAAATCGGAATTAAAGTAATGAAGTTAGAGGAAATAACATAGTTGCTAACAAGCAAATTACCTGTCTGGAACAAGAGTAGAGCCATCCAACCTTCTGAAGGAGAGATCCTTGGCAGCTAAATATTTTTCTAACAAATCTAGAATCATTAGGAACTGGCTAAAAATCAAGACCCTATGACCATCCTTCTTCAGAGTTGGCAGAAGTTCATCCAGCTTCTTGAATTTCCCAGACTCTTTGAATAACGATTCTGATATCCTGAATCTTTCGTATCTAAGGCACTAAAAATGAAAAATAAAAATTATTTAAGTTCATGTTATAAATCTTTTATCATTTAAAGTTGACCAACCTTTAAGTTATTTTGATCATGATTATTCTAATACAGTAAAACTTTGATTCAACATTCTTCGATTTAACGTTTTCCTCAATTTAACATTGATTTCCGTTGGTCCCGTCCAACTCCCCATAAGACTAATGTAAAAAAAAATCCAATTTAACGTTCTTGGGTCGGCAAAAACCTTCAAAATCACGTTGAATTTTTAATCAACCAAGAGAAAGTTTTTTAACGGTTTTTTGCCGTTTAGAGATCAATTTCCAATCGTAAAACTTTTCAGAATGAAATGACGAGGAATACTTTTTGTGCGACTGTTGCACTTGCAGTGCAAGATAGGCCTTCTTTATTTACGTCTGTGTTTACAAATGGCAAACCCTAACCTCTTCAAGCCTAAATCGTACAAATTGACAGAAACGATTTTAATGGGAAAAACCAAAGAATAAGATGGCCCAACAACTTCCAAAATCCCTAGCTAAATCAAAAAGCAGTGGATTTTGGGGAGCGTAATGGTGACCGGGACCTTTTAAAAAGGGGGATTCCCATTTTAACAATTTTCCACAAAAGTATACCATAAAAATTTATCTTTAAAGCCTGATTTGTTCGAACCATTCATGAAAAGTAGATCATTTCCCTTGATGTAAATTACTTGTGTCTTTATCAGCTGGATCTTTAAAGCCAGGAATTCCCATTTTTCCCTTTGACCATTACGCTCCGCAAAATAACGGAGAAATAGGAGTTTGGATTTTCGGGAAAGGGTAGTCACCATCGTCATTTTTTTAGGTTTTCCCCAAACGACTAGTTTTCGCTTATAACGAGAAGTTGTTTTACCCCTTTACGGCTTTGGGTCTGGGAAAATTTGGGCCCCCTTTTTAGCTAAATTCTAGCTGGATCAGAGCAGTGTATGGGGGGGGGGACGCACCTATAACAAGATGATTACTTCTAACTTACATTTTCCACAAAATTTCATACCTTAAAATTATCTGAAAGCTGATTTAGTTCAAAATCAGACATGAAAAGTAGATCTTCCTTAATGTATTGGACATTAGTGTCTTTATAATCTGGATCTAACGCCAGGCATTCAGCCATTTCTTCGATTTTATCTTCCTCATAATGATAACGGAGCAAGCAAGGATGATTGGCCATCTTTCGAAGGGACGTCACCATCGTCATGTACAGGTTTTCAAACGACTCAGTCTCTTTGAACTCAACGAGAAGTTCGTTGTACTTGGCGGCTTGATCTGAAGTCATTGGACACTTTATCACGTGGACTTCTTTCTTGGGCAAATTTTTCAACACATTGGTCTTCAGGCGGCGTAGAACAAAAGGCTCCATTAACTTCTTCACCTGTTCAACTTTCTCCCTCTCGAAATCGGGTGAGTGGCTGTTGATAGGTTTCTAGAGCAAAAACAATTTAGGTTTCGTTTAGTTCAAAAAAAAAAAAAAGTTAGATTAGGTTAGGTTAGGTTAGGTCCCTCTCGAAATCGGGTGAGTGGCTGTTAATACGTTTCTAGAGCAAAAACAATTTAGGTCTCGTTTAGTTCAAAGTAGAAAATTGGATACCCCAAAACTTTAGATTTTAGGACAAAAAGAGATTATGAATTAAACTTTGCACAAAAAGATAGTTCTATAACAGAGCTTTCTACTGATGTAAATAAAAATATGGCGAAAACCAAATGTTTGGTGTACGATTAGTGTCTGCTGACGCCACCTGTCTAGCTGTGTGTTTTTAGTCGTGGCCTGGTGGCTACCACATTTTATAATTCTAAGTTCATGACTTTTAAACCAATTTTTTGCAATTTTTTAAAAATTCAAAAAAATGGACTTAACACAGACCAAGAGAATGTTAAAAGCTATTTTTTTAAGAGAAACATAACTATACATTCTAACTTTACTTACAGTCATTTTGCCGAATAAGAACTTGATTGAATTTAAATTTTCAGAGAAAACAGCAGGTATTGTGAAATGGAGAAGAGACATGAGCTCTAACAAATTGTTCTGCAACGGTGTTCCTGTCAATAATAATCTAAATTTTGCCTGAAAAAAAAAAAAAAAAAAAAAAAAAAAATGTGTTACAGCAGAGCCTTTTTCTAAAATAATTCAATGGGTCCGTTGAAAACTTTTGCTACAGCGTTGTAGAGTGATCAGCCTCATGTAAAAGTCCATTGGTGGCAGCAGAAAGTCACAAAATGCAATAACAAACTCACCAGAGGCATTTAACTGAAATCCAAGATGACGGTAAAATATCGAGCAGCCTGTAGGCAAGCACCATGAACATCAAAGATGGCCAACCTCACAACATCAAACACAACCAATCACAACACAAACAAACTCATAACCTCCGATGCTGTGAGGTTGTTAACGTCGGCCATCATGGATGTTCACGGTGCGTGCACACAGGTTGCTCGATATTTTACTGCCATCTTGGGTTTCAGTTAAACGCCTATTGTGAGTTTAATACTGCATTTTATGACTTTCTGATACCACCAGTCCTTCTGCTAACAAAAAGTCCTAAATGTTGCTTATGGATGTAGAAAACCAAACTATTGTACTCAAATTCCTGGTATTTAATGCCTGAAACAATGCATTTATGCGATCTCTAGTTGCCGCTGTCCCACCTATGACCTAACGCAGTAGGATTCACGAACAATCTTTCCAAAATCCAAGACGCTACGATATACGCATACGAATGCCAAAAGCACAGCTGCTGTAAGAAGCCAAGGTATCTACTTGCAGCATTGCCAGGTGGACTTGGCACAGCCATATTATTTCAGTATTTCCTAATTAAATTATTACCAAATTTTTGCAATCGAATATCTTTCTCAGTTGTATGATATTTGATGGATTTGTATTTAATTTTGATGATATTCAACTTGTTCGTTGGTCTCACTATAGACCGTTAACTTCCATTAATTAGAAATTTCGAATTTATCTCCACAGGTGAATTTAATTTTGAATTGATGCAACCGCTGTCAGAAATCTCATCTTCTAACCTTTCTGACTCCTTCTACCGCGATTATTTCGAAAACAACAAACTTATCAAATAAAGTTTTTGCTACAGACCATGCTTAGTATTCATTTTCGTACAAGGAAAATATAATTTTAGAATTGAAAACACTAGATTTTTCTTATTTAAAATGGCTGCGTCATTTAGAGCTGATTTAGAGGTTATATTTCAGAATATTATCATCACAGTTTTCATTTTCATCCAAGTTTATAGATTAAAGAGGTATGCTCATCTGACTACGCGCCACTAAGTCAGTAGCACGCAGTTCAAAATCCAGATCCAAGATGGCCGACAAAAGCAGAAAACATTGTATACTCTTTCCAGAAAACATCGGGCTTCCTCTCCAGAAAAGCAGAAAATAGCCCGATGTTTTCTGGAAAGAGTATACAATGTTTTCTGCTTTTGTCGGCCATCTTGGATCTGGATTTTGAACTGCGCGCTACTGACTTTGTGGCGCGTAGTCAGATGAGCATACCTCTGTAATCTAAACCTTGATTTCCATCAGGATTTCATTCAAAAATTCATTCTAGACTCTCATTGGCTAGATTTTTCATTGATCAGCGGCATCAGTTAGAAATCATCAACTCTTAAAGTGAATAATATTCGATAACATAAATTCACTTAAACTGGTTCAAACTTCCTAACATCAATTTTTGCAGGAAAAGTTGATTTTTTTAGAGGAATAACGATTGCCTCCTTCTTGTAAATGCTGTGTAAAAAGATGCCTTCTTGGGCCGCTTTTTCTTCTTCTTCCGTTCACATGACCAGACTCTTTCATAGATAGGGACTCTAATGGATCAGAACGGAAACTCTAATTCATTTTGAAACATTCTTTACGTCGGACCGCCATGTTGGGAAGTGAGCACTCGCCGGGTTATGATTGGTTGTGCGTCAACTCTGATTGTAAATATAACCTGAAATAGTATGTCCGCCATCTTGAAAAATGACCAGGCACAGTTGCCAGTTGGTGCTGGTAAATTCCAAATCTTGTTTCCATTGGCTCTTATGGGAGTTTCCGTTCTGATTCGAGTATTCCAGTGGCGGCTCGTGCTGTTTGGCAACACTGTTATTTCTCCATTTGATTCAGGTAAAACAATTTTCCAGATTCAAATAGGAAAACGGGGCCAAATACACCGCGTTAATCGGATTATTGTGCTTTTAGGATTTTGAATTGGAAAGGGAAAAACAGAGTTGCCAAATAGAAACACCCGCCTCTGAGAGTTTTTCTCGGCCAAAAATTGGGAGGCTCATAAAAGTTTTGTGTATTATTTTTTGGAAAAATTTTTTACTTCACTACCTGTAAATTTAGGGTGTAAAAACGGGACTTTAACAGCAGCTAATCAAAAATTTCACAGCAATAAATATTCCAATTGCTGACTTACCTTAATGTTGAATAAACGTATGTATCGCTGGGTGTTCATATTTTTCAGCATGTGAGCTTCATCAAAAACAAGACAGTGGAACTGTCTGTGTTTGGTTAGTTTAAAATCTTCAGGATTGTTACTCACACAGTTGTACCTGTTGTTGGAAAATCATTTCGGAATATTAATTTAATTAGAAATCCATTTTCAATTTTGGCTAGAAGCCCGTCTATTTTTTTTTGTACCGACATTTTCTGACCTTGTACAATTTATTGTTACAATGGAGCCTGGCTGTCTCCTGATATATTTCTCTTGAACTTAGATACTATTTTTTCAGAGAGAAAAAAAAAAAGGCCAACTTGTTTAAAGTAGAACATTTTTTCAATGGATCTATCGCAAACTTTTGCTATAGCTAAAGAGAGGGTCCATTCCAACGTAAAAGTATAATAGGAGCTTCAGAAACAGGGAAGTGAACAGTTGCGAAATTTAGAACCGGTTCCGGTTCTAAACTATCTGATAAATTCTGATAACTGCTAATTGAAAATACCAAAAACTGAATAAATCCTTTTTTGTAGAGATGACCGGTTGAGTTTAGCATACCAACATTTTCAAGACAGCAAACAACATAACGTTAAATCATACCCCATTTTGTAAATAGATGGATTTTTCCAATCATTGAATGTAAGTTCTAAATAATTAAAACTTACGTTGTCAGGATGACTTCAGTGTTTCCAAAACCATTTTTAAGCCACTTAAAGCGCATTTCTCTCCGCTCTTCAACGTTGCCATGATAGATCTCGAAACCCATCGATGGACACCATCTATGCAGCTCATTTTCCCAGTTGGCTAGAAAAATAATAATGAAATTTGAACAATGATTTTGATGTACATAATTCTCCAAGTAATAAGTCGTAAGTAATGGGGGGAGGGAGGGGGAGGGAGGGGGGAGGGAAGAGCTTCTGAAGGATGGATCAGTGGCAACTTTGAAGTGATATCATCAGTAGATAGTAGGAGTATATACTTTATTTTTATTTTATTATTCACAATTCATACAAATGGAGCAGCCAGTGAGGAGCTATGTGTACAAGTCAACACTTTGATCAGCAGATCTCTCCCCCACTTTTGGCAATATGATCTCTAAAGTTGGCTAGACTACCCTTAAAATATGCCGCAATATTGTCAAAAGTTTGGCAAAAATCCGCTGTTAAGCGTGTTTTTCCAAATTATAGCCGAAATTAGTTCTAAGTTAAAAATACTGCCAACAAAAGTTGCTGGTTCGAAGAGACTCCTACGTTCGCAATAATGGTGCCAATCTTTTATTTCCAGGTGCATTTTGAGTAGAACTCAAGATCGCACTTTATCAACACATTTGAAATATGTAATTGGAAAGAATTTGTAGTAAATAATACATTATGGGTTTTTCAGTTTTTTTCATGGTCATCTGCTAAGAATTACAATTAGGAAGACCTATAATGGTTTTAATTTTTTGTTTTTATTCAATTTTTAACCTAAGCTCCAGCTTCAAGTCTTTGATCCAGAACCTAAAAAAGCTTTTCTGAGTTTTCTCCCTTAGACCCAGACTCATGGCCTTACATTTAAATCTGGGTCCACAGCCCCAGCATCCGATAGGATAAAGAGCAATATCCGCGTATAACACACACCCTCTTGTGCCGAACATAACTACTCATAAGATGGGGCGCGGGTGTACAAACATGGGTATTATACAGTAAGTCAAATTATTGATACCAAACCAACAATCCATACCATTACTATCATTACCATCTTTCATACAACATTTGCAATTTGGTCAGCCGGAGGATAAAAAAGATACAAACAGTTCCACCCCATTTTATAAAGTGACCGTATACAAGTTTCAAATGAAATAAAATGAACAGACTCATTTGCGCAAATAAAGTGGCTAAGGCCAGACGCGTTTCGCGCGGACACAGCCAAGCATAATCAGCGACTGATTATTACATGATACTTTGTTCGGTGTTTTGGCCCCCAGTGAGTCTTCTTATTTTATTACTTTCTCACTCTAATGAAATTAGAATAAGGTGCTTGCGTTACGCGACAGCACCTAAAAATTGAGAAAGTATTGCAATGACGCAGAGATTTTTGATGCATTTTGCTTTGATACTTGGCCCGCTGCGACTAAGTCAATCATGATAATTATAAAATAATTGGCTCTTATCATACCTAATACTATCCTGAATAACATCCATCCATGATATTTCAATATTTCTTAACCATATGTGGTAGGGAGGAGTAAATGCACAAAATTTCTGTGGCGTCTGTCTGTCTGTCTGTCTGTAGTCATGAACGTGAAACCCAGCATAACTTTTGAACTACTGATCCATATGCATCCAAATTTTGCAGAGATGTTGCTTTTAACAATCCCCAGAGGGACTTTTTTTGTTTTTTTAAAATTTAAAATTTTAGGTTAGCTATGGATGAAAAATGGTTTCCATTATTAAAATCAATGGGAAAATGGGTCAAAAAAGAGAAAAATTTAAATATTCTGAAGGGGAGTCCGGGGGTCTCCCCAGAATACTTAAGGGGGGTCTGGGGGTCTCCCCCAGAGTACTAAAGGGGGGTCTGGAGGCCCCCCAGAATTCTTAAGGGGAATCTGGGGGCCCCCAGATAAAAATGGAGGGAGAAAGTGTTCGTAGGGTGTTCCCTACAGTTCATTTTTTTTATTCTATTTGAAATTTTAATTGGTTGCGTCGCTCTCTAATTTAACTTTTAATTAATTTGAAGAATATAAGTACCAAGAGTTGAGGACGGAACGACAATCAGGTGAGGTTTCTTCGGAGAGGCTAGTTTCTTCTCTTTGAGATGAGCGAGGAAGGATATGACTTGCACAGTTTTGCCAAGACCCATTTCATCTGCTAAGATACCACTCATATTCAGTGAATGCAAAACTGCTAACCAATTGACTCCTATGATTTGATAGTCAGCAAGCGTTAATCTGAGAAGAAAAAAATTTTAATTTAGATCGTCAAATTGAATCAATCTGCTTATTTGACCTTCAATTTTCAAATGGAAAAACCTATTCATCATCAATCACAGTCCAAATGAAAATAAAAATCAGAAAACAAAAATTTAAGGATGATGTCTCTAGAAAATATGTAAAATGTGTGCATTTAGTTAAATGTACGAATAGTCTATAGCTATTTGATTATAAGTAATAACAAATAAGTAATTTTTGTACAGAAAATTTGTACAGTCATACTGTAGACAATTTTAGTGTAAAGTGAACAGTTAGCCAACAATCACAACTGTACACTCAGCAGTGACAAAACTCGAGTAACGTTCCTAACTATCTCACTCACTCTCCCGTGACCCTCATGCATAGCCATCTTTTTCTAACGTCAAAATCACATAAATTTGTAAAAGTGCATTCCCAGAGGGAAAGAATAATTACTAATTAGTAATTTCTTTAATACATCTCTAAGCTTGCATTCCTTCATTAATTCTTCATTTAAAAACTAATATGCAACAGTATTTTGTTCTTTGAAAAATTGTTGCCCACTATCGACGTAGGTAACTACATCCGCAACATCTGCACTTATAATGCTCTTCTTATTGACTTTTTTATTCTGTATAGGGCTAAATATACCAACAGTAAGATGAATCAATGAATAAATAAATAATTTCATGTAAAACCAACTTACTCTGGATCCAATAATGAAGACTGTCTTTTCAATTTTCCTTCACTTGATTTAATAGTAGCAGCGGTTTCTTTAGAGATTTTAGCAACTTTGTTCATTAGCTTTGAGAAAACCTCCCGTGCTTTCAATAACTCTGAAACATTATCTAACAGCCCGAGAGGAATGGAGTTTGATTTTAAGTGATCCACCTGCAATAAACAAAAAGATACAGATTAACCAGAAGCAAGCTTCCTGGGAGAATACAAGATGCAAGAAATTTTAAAAAACAACTTGCCAAATTTTCAATTAATAAAAAAGAAAATACTGAAAATGGAAAGATAAGCGCATGGGTAAAAAATAGTCGTATTTTGCTTTGTCATCGGAAGCCGTTTGATGGCCATCGGCAGGTAATGCTCGTATTTTGCTTTCCCGATGGCCATCGAAAGGGGCGGCGCTTAATTTGATTGTTAATTTAATTTCACAATGTGGCAACGCTGTACCATCGGGCGGTGTTCGTCAACCGTTCGGCCATCGCCGATGACGCATAGTTCGTCGCGCGCCAAGCAGTCATCGGCGTAAAGTTACTCGATTTTAGCGCTTTTTTGTGATTGGTCAGAGGAATATCATCGCCAATGACAAAGCAAAATACGACTAATGTTGAATCTTCAAGTAGAAATTAAGAATAAGAATAGGTTACTTTGCTGATAATTCACGGCTGACTATAGTTGAGAAGGTTTTAGTTGGCTATGGATCAAAAAGCGAATTATATTATCAGGTTCAGGTGAAGATTTGAGTTTCAGAACTTTTCAGGGGGACACCTAACACCAAAGTCAACAAAACCATTTCTAGCCAATCAGGAGCAATGTTTATTGTTGTCTCTCACTGTTGAGTTACTCTTTCAGCCTCCATCTTGCAGAACAAGTGTTAATTCCAAGGTTTGGGTACTGCATCCGTGTCATCCATTATTGCCGAACAAATAGTTCGGGTGATATAATAAAATGCACAACCGTTGGTTTGGGTGAAAATCTTTACCAATAAGAAAATGAAAAATGCACAAACAGGGTCAAAGCTAAAACAATTAAATTAAAATAAAATAACAGTGAGACGTTTTGAGGCTCAAACGGCACTCTTCCTCAGCCACTCAAAGCCACTGTGAGTGGCTGAGGAAGAGCGCCGTTTGAGCCTCGAAACGTCCCATTTAATTTAATTGTTTTCGCTTTGACCCTGTTTGTTCCTTTTTCATATTCTTAAATTTTCGGGCTACTTGCGTAATTCTGTTGTTAAAATCTTTACCTGAACCTCATAATAAAATTTGTTCAGCACTAAATCACCAGAAAACCTAAGGTGGAAGGAGCAACGCCTTTTGCCTCTCCGGTTGATCAACAGATGGTTGCTCAAGAATCAAAACGGAAATGTCATTCATGATGTTGTATACTTAATGAATTATAAATTGAAACATTTACACCTAGATAACATTTTGAATTGATTTCTGACCAGAAAGCTATTGAATGTTGAAGGAACTTCAAAACATCTCGAGATGTAGGAGGCTCACATTAGAGATTAGGTACAGGCTGTCCCAAGAATGATTGGACTTGACAACTGTAGGTTTGAATGAAAACATCAGCTTCTTCACTGCTTTTAACCAATCAGGTTGCTCTATCTGAGGTTTAAAGCTGACGTTTTCATGAAAGCCGTAGAACTGTCAAATCCAATCATTTCTGGCACAAGCTATATTTATCATTTGCAGGAACTTAGAAAAGGTAGAGGGTTTCTGATTTCAAAGTTTAGCTGAGCTTTTCCCTGCCCATTTAAATCACTGTGTCTGCCTCCACTTTGAGACAAGAAAGTATGAAAGTGAAGTAATGAATGAAGGAACATTTTCTGAATCAGTTCCTTTCGGTCAAACCTTCACCAAAGGCAAAATCTTAAGGCAAGTCAGATTTTTGAGACATAAAATTCTAAAAGAAGGAGAAATAGGTACGGTCTTTCACAATAAAAAAACAAAGAGTTATGCAGAATAAAACTTACTAAATCTGAATAGCTAGAATATGGTCGTTTAGCAGCAATGATGTCAATTTTTCTTTTGGTCATAGAAGTTACTTGCATTAAATCGTTTTCAGGACACTCCGATAGAAAGCTTAAAATTTTTATCTTACTTGCTGAATACTCTGGCTGGTATTCGTTATCCACGTCAGACTCTGGATCACTTTCTTCATCACTGAAATAACATTCAATGTATAACCAAAACATATTAATATTTCTGGACATTCTTGTTATTAAACATTCTATAAATTAAATTTATTATTTATTTTCTTTCCTGTTTTTACATTTTGTTGCAGCCCTTTACATTCTCAATTAGGCATCAAAATTACAACACAAGATAGCATGCGCAGAGAAAAATTAGAAGTTTGACTTTTTCAAAAGCAGTATAGAAATGAGTAACGATGATGTCAAAAAAGAAAATGATAAGCCCCCTGATCTTTGAAGAAAAAGAAACTGATTGTACTTTGCTGACTTCAGACTTTTTAGGAAGCCTCAAAAGATGCTCGCACTCTCATGAAAACTGATGGATAGGTTTTTTTGGTGCCTAGAGAACTGAGGAGTCCTTTGTGATCTAAGAGGCAAGACCATTACTAGATTTAGATACGTACCTCTTCGGTTTCTTTTTTGAGGTATCTTTGTTTTCTTCTTCTGAATCTGATTCGCTTTGTACCATGACTCGTCGTTTCTTTTTAAGATTCTTCTCTGAAAATAAAAACACAAGGAAAGAAATTAAGAGAAAAGAATTAAAACACAGATAAAAGTTGGAAATTACTTACAGGCTTTCACTGAGTTTAAAACAATTCAACAGAATGTACCATGATACAGTTGAATCTCGTAACTATGTTTCAGAGGGGGGACAAATTTTTGAACATTGTAGCCATTAAAACATTATATCAGAAATGCCGTCTCAAAACGATATTTTCGATATTACGTTCTCATGTATGCATTTTTTACTTACTTCAACGGAAAATACAAAAAATAAGAGAAATGCGTATTGGTAGGATTAATTTTTCATTATTCGTTATCAAGTACTTACAGAAATAAAAATTATTACGGGATAAATTGTGTTATTTTCGGTTGGTGTGAGTTACACATTTTCATAAGTCCGACCAGTAAGTTTTAAAGGTATCCTCTTGAGCTACATTCAAAAAAGCACATTATATTGTTCTACAAATGTTCAGTTGAATCAATAATCAACCGTTCTGTTCCAGCTTGACAGATTTGGGGGTTTACATTCTGATTTGATGGAAGCTAAGAAATTTCAGAATGGCTCATTTTTAACTTGTGCTTTAAATGCTCTATTCTTCTCTTATCACTTTCGAGTATTTTATTAATGACCTGAGCCTCAACTTGAGGTGCAGGCAGTTCGAGAAACAACTGAAAGTAAAACATTATCTCTTCTGAAATCACAGAGTTATTAGTAATTTAGTAATGAATGATTAGAAAAGCAACTTACTTGAATCATCTTCCTCTTCATCCGAATCATCATTGATGACAACTTTCCTTTTTTTCTTTACTTGAACCTTTACCGGGGAATCTCTATCCGAGTCCGAGATGGCTTCCTTTCCCAAGTGCTTGGGCTTACAATTCTTGACAGGAGTACCATCTGAATCAGATATGGTTTCCTTTTTCCTAACATTATCATTCCGGGGTTTAGAATTTTTCATAGGAGTTTTGTCTACATCTGAGTTAGCTCCTGACTTTGTTACAGAATTACTATCTGAATCAGATATGGTCTCTATTTTTTTTACTGGTTCTTTTTTGCTTGCTTGACTGAAATCGGTCATCTCGCTGTCGGAATCTGAAATCGTCTCAATTTTCTTTTTCGGACTGTCGAATAATTTTTTCGACACGTCAGGCTTGTGATCTTTCTCAGTGCTGCTAGATCCGTGATTTTCTTTAGGTTTCGAGCAGGAGTTGCTGCTAGCGTCTTTACGATCTTTTTTCGAACCATTTCTAACATCCCTCAGACTATTCCTTTTCTCCGTTTCTTTCCATGTTGGAGGGTCTCCATCTTTGGCCATAATCGGACTCCACCTAATATCAGCAGCAGGATTTTGAAATTTCATGAGTTTTTCACGGATTTTTAGCCTTTGTTCAGCACTAACGCCTCCAGACGACTCTTTCTTACTGTCATCAGAACTTTTGAGAGATTCCTTGGTCTTATCACTAGAGCTTCTGTGAGATTCCTTAGACTTATCACTTGAGCTTCTATGAGAATCCTTATGCTTATCACTGGAGCTTCTATGGGATTCCTTGGACTTATCACTAGAACTTCTGTGAGATTCCTTTGATTTATGACTTGGGCTTCGGTGCGAATCCTTAGAGCTGCTGCTAGAACTTCGGTGAGAATCCTTGGACTTACTACTGGAGCTTTTGTGAGACTCCTTAGATTTATCACTTGGGCTTCTGTGCGATTCTTTGTGTTTATCACTAGAACTTTTGTGCGATTCCTTGTGACTGTCTCCAGATTTTATCTTATCAGACGGTTCACGATCTCTACTACTGGAACTGGACTTATCATGTGAGTCTTTGTGCTTCTTACTTGAACTACTTTTGTCATGAGAGTCTTTATGCATTGGTCTGGAACTACTTTCATTGTTGGAATCTTTCAGCTTCTTATCAGGACTGCTTTCAGTGTGCGAGTCTTTGTGCTTCTTATCCGGACTGTTTCCATCATCAGAGTGCTTGTGCTTCTTGCTGGAACTAGTTTCATCCAGAGAGTCCTCTTCTTTTTCCTTATTGTGGCCATTGACATGGTCTGTTTTAACCTTGTCTCCTTCGGCATGACCATTTAGGACATCTGATTTACATTTATCTGGTATTTCGTGACCATTAATTTGATCATTCTTAGTTTTGTCCTTCAAGTGATTCCTTGACGGATCTTTTTGGATAAGTTCTTCAAGATTTAGTTCACATGAGCTTTCAGATCCACTGCACCCAGATGTTGTACCTGAAATGGAATCAAAAGGATCGGACATTGATAAGGGCGCAATAAAAATCTCTGAAACATTTATAAATAGTATCATAAGGTATTTTTGAAATTCACTTTTTTCAGTACACTCTTTGCTAAATTAAAAGTATACTTAGCACATAGGCTAGGCTATAAGAAGCAATTAGCGGTCATAATTTTGTCGCTTCAAAAAAAAATCTAATTGGGATGTTACGCTACAGCTCAACACGGGTAATTTGTTGAAGGATAAAGCACTAACCTGATGAAACTTGGTTCAGATCACAATATTTTAAGACAAGTGTTTCTTTGGGTCATTCTGAAAAAAGCTTGGACATCATGACACTATAATCTCATACATTCTAGTGAGGAAGAGTCAGAGGTAGTCTCATAGGACACACAAGTTAACAAAAGAAATTAATTTCAAAGGGTCATGTTGTACAGTCATACCATGTTGATATCACCTCATTGCTTCATGAGAGGTGGTCTCATTGCGTCATAATAAATATTAAAAATACTGCGGTCACACACCACTTGACGAGATCAAGAATTAGTACAATTGACCCAACTCATTTTAACTTCAGAACAACAATCAATACCAAATTCTCTAAAGGAGAGTCTTATAGGATCATGTTGGCAGTGGGGAGACAAAATGAGAACTTACGGCTAAGGAAGTCATCATTCTTTTTGGGGACTCGGAACTTCTGGAGAAAGCTCGCCAAAGGTGATTTTAGAGGACTATGACCATCAGACGAGGATGACTGAGAAGATGACGGTTTCGTCTTTCTAGACATATCTGTAAAAGAAAAGGAGAGAGATTGAAAAACTCAGCAGAAAAGGCAGTAATCACTAACGGATGAGATAAGAGGCAAGGAAGAAAGTAAGTAGGTCTTCCGATTGAAGGTAACTCAACATTTTGGAGAATCAGAACATGATAAGAAGTGTAAACACTGAAAGACTGCAAGCACTGTAAGTCAAGAATGTAGGAGTTTCCTGAAAATGTAGGCCGAAAAGTTAAGTATCAATTGAAACATGAGATAGGTAAATAAATGGACCAGTAATGTTTCCTTCCCATCAGCTGCAGAAATCTGATACAGGAAGAGGAGGCATATCACCGAGGTGGATTTGGTAAAGATGGAAGTAAAAATGTGGTCTTACTTGAAGATGAAGCCTCAGTGGTTCAAGGGGTTGTTACGATGATCATAAAGAAAAAAAATTAAGCAAATGCTATATTTACACGGAGCGACACATTCACATAACCTAAATTAAAATTTCGCATAAATTGCTAAAAGGCGAATCTGCCACTTCGCTCACTTCGGCGGCACTCGGCAGCGACCAGACCCAGCGTTGCCAGCTCATTCCCCAAACTAAAACTTCCGGCGCCTCCGGACTTGTATCACCTTATATCCGTCAAAAGGGCGGATGTTGAACCGATTTACGATTTAATCATAATAAATTAATAAGTCATAATTTAATCATAGTTATCATTTTTTTTGCAAGTTCTCGTGCAAAAAATCGTGGGCAGCAAGTGGTGCAGCTGCAGACTAGAGTCCCTGTGCAGACAAGTATAGGTATTTTGAAAAAAAATTTGGGGAGGACTCCCAAAAGGGCTCATCCAGAAAAAATTCCAGCGGAACAAATGTACAATTACTGTCAATTTTTTGACATTTTCAGACTTTACGCCGTTACTTCCCCTCTTTTATTTTGGCATGTTTCAAGGTTCCGGGGGGGGGGGGGGGGGGGGGGGAGGGGTCCTTCCCTGCGGAAGTGGGATTTTCCCCGAAAGATTTATCCCGACTGTGTCTCTCAACGAAGGCTGGTATTTTCCTCGAAACTATTTGAGAGCCCCTGGACTCCCGATGGGGGTGTCCCTTCAGCACTCCCGCCACAAAGTCCCGCCATCCGGCCATCCACGCAGAGGGCGCCAAATGGCTATAATAAAGCCGGCGGCTCTGAGGCCATAACACGAAAATCTCATTTACAGCGTACAGTCGGCACAGTTGTGTTTATTGATCCCAAATAATGCGAGTATAATATTTTCGGCCCCCTAAAATCATCCGTCAAAGGTTATTTGGGGGGCTGGGGGTGAGTGCCCGTATCTAAAAAAATCAAATGTATTAGGGGTATATATTTTGGCTTTGGAATCTAATACAACAATACAACATTAAAACAGAAAATTGTTATACCCTAAGTTTTTTTTTCTACAAACCACCCCTTAATGAGTTAGCGGTGGTTTTGGAAAATTTAGGGGGCTCTTTGGACTGGCTGTGACCCTCCAAAATAAAAGATTTCCATAAAACTAAAACTTTTTGAAAGTGCTGATCATAACCACTTTCTTTTGATGTGTGACAAGCCCATTTGTCTTTCTTTTTGTCCCCGACCTGTATACGATTTTTTTATGTTTTATTAAGTTGGAGGGTCATACAGTGGTCATTCAAAACTTGCCCCTAAACTTTCTAAAAAAAGTAAAAAAATCCACCGCAGAATCTCATGAGTTGTCCTTGAACACTCGTATCAATAATAGTGGCGCTATCTATCGGATCGATAGCTGTGACGCTGAAAAAAGTTTGTAGCATTACATACAGATAGCGCCACGAGCGTCTTTGTTTAAAGTACTACTACAAACTAACCTAAAAACATTGATTAGCAAGCAACTAAAAAGTTATTGTGCGCGTACAAAATTTCGTTACTTCAGAATTTGTGATAGTTGTTCGTGAATTGGTGTGAACGTGTGTTCGTGATCAATTTTCATGTGCTTTTGTGTACGAAGTTCCTCATTTAGTCTTTTCTTTATGTTTGCATGTGTCATATCATAGCTCAAGGCATCATGTATTATTGACTCTCTGCCTCAGAAGCTCGATTTTATGAGTTTTCACCGCCCCTAGTCCAAACCAGCCAGCATTTTGGATCTCGGTAATCGTTATTTAGGCCCTCTCATTTCTTTAAGCAGGTAAAATTTTCCCTTTTAACCTCGATTTTACTCTCTAACCCACTTTCAAGCTCCAGTCACGATCTATGTCGTGACTGCGAATTCTCTCTCCTATCTTCTGCTCTGAGCATAGTCTGGTGCTTGCAATGATTTGAGAAGCACTTGTTATTCTATCTTACTGATAATGTCCATATTGTTCATTATCAGTCTATCTCGTGAAGCCTCTAGCATTTTTTATGTTAGCATCCCTTCAATGCACTCCCATGTAATTTGTCTCACCTTCTCTCTTCTTCGGCTAAACCGGAGAGGAAGATTTGGGACGCCCTCCTCCATCTTGGCGACTGACAATGCTTCCAGTCATCCATTTACATCCCTGGGGGTTTACTAAATAGCTGAATGGGGTTGGTCTCTTGCCATGTGAAGACAGAGTGCTTGGTCTCCTCTAATTTGCATTAACCTATTCACTACTCCCTGCGCATGAGTCCTTGGCGGGAAGCATAAAACTGTACTGTATTGCATTTATTCGAGTCTTACTGGATGCTGCCGTTATGGGACCATCCTTCTGATAAATTGCGTCTCACCCTGGGTGAGATCATACTGTCTAGTATAAAGCTATGTATCTACGGAAAAGCTTATTTTAAAGAGTTCATGCAGATTAGATATTAGATTTTTTTTAGTCATGGAAACCCTGTCACGAGTCACACGATTTTTTGCATCGGATCTTTGCTGAGGCTCCCAACTTCAGCTCTAAGGAAGAAGAAAAAGTGTAGCCCAAGCTAACTAAAGTTTGACGAGTTATTTTATTCATGGAAGCAGCACTGATGCTGCTCTGATGTGATGTAAATGAAACCACGCTAAGAAATGTGTTGTAGGAGTAGCTCCGTTGCGGCACTAGTCTGTTGTTAAGAGCTCTGCAGTCTGAATTTGGAGCGTTGAACAATAGACTGGTGCTGCCCCAGAGAGCTATCGCTACATCTGATTTCTTAGCTTAGTTCCACTTATGTCTGTTCGGAGCAGCACCGATGCTCTCCCAATGAATATTAAACGGATCATTTTGCACCGCCCGCGTCTACCCCTATTATTTCTTACCTATTTTGGGTTGTATATTCCCTTTTCTTTCACTTTGTTTCCTACCGTTTCTTCATCTTGGTTTTTATTTTTTCCTCTTATAGTCCGATTTGGGCCCTCTGCGCCGTACCCTGTGCTCATTCGCAGTATACCCCCAGCACGTAATGAAACCATGCTCTTACATCGTCAAAGTCTTGATTTAGACTCTTCCATAAATTTTTCACTGTTAATGACGTTGTACAATGTCTCTTATTCACGAAACCTGTTGGTACTATGACTGTGAAAAGAAAGTACCCTGATTGACTTTCTTAGTGTTAAGTTATTCTGTTGTTTTCAATAGAATTTTCGATTTGTCAAGAGGTATTTCAAAGAGTCATTCTGATTAGTTCTTATACACTTGCAAGCCGCAAAATTTTTTAAAGTTTGCCGAGATTACTTAACAATGGTAAAAATTTCAACCAGGGTATTTTCTTTTGAAAGTCATAGTACACTTCGAATGCAGGAATAGTAAAGTTAAGTCTGGAACAGCTCCATTCAGAGTCAGGTTTGAACTTGAATGATTTTACTATTCATTGTATAAATTATGAATCCAAATCATGTATTAGGAGTGCCCTTCTTACCTATTGAAGCAGTAATCTTTTATCATGTTTTATGACACATTTTTTTTTTTACTCTGGCAAGCTTGTTCGTTGATATTTATTTTCTTGTTATTTAGATTTACAATGGCTCGTGGTCATCAAAAACTTCAGTCGCAAGCCAAAGCGCAGGAGAAAGCTGCAAAGCAAAAGAAGCAACAGGGCCACAGTGCCACTGAACAGAAGAAAGCCGCCCAAAAAGCATTAGTTCATGTTTGTGCGGTTTGCAAGGTAAGAGATCTATCTTCACGGAGAAAAAAAAAGATTTTTGAGGTGTCTGTTGCCTCGGGCAACAGATCAGCAGGCTGATTATGAATGATCGTATCATAATGCTTATTGAGTCGATGATCAAGTGCGTGTTATCTTATGGCTGGTGCCATTCCGATAGAATCCCTCCCATCTCTGCGGAAATTAGCCGATGACTCCTTAGCTATCGGAGAATTTCCATAGAGATAGGAAGGCTTCTATTGAAATGAAATCTTTTGGAATGGGATCACTCAAAAGATACCACGCACTCGATAAGCATTACGAAACGATCGTTCATAATCAGCTTGCAGCCTGATGGTTTAGTTTTAGAAACTGTAGCAATGTGCTTTATTACTAAATAAATAAATAAGTAAATGAATAAATAGATGGATAAATAAATTAATATATAGATAGATAAAACTAGATGCTGAGAGCAGCGGATCGAGCGGAAAGTCTAGCATGTTAAAAGACTGGCTACCTGAGAGACTCAAGAAACTATCGCCGGTAGACTCCACGGAAATTCTCGGTTGATGAGGCTTTTCCAGCAACCATGTGATATAAAAAAGTACCTCTTCTAGACTCCACAGTAATCTCTTTATTTTTTCTTGGTACCTACGTCTAGATTTTATTTTTAGTAAATTCATCGAAAAAAATTGTGGGTATCAAACTCTTTTAAGTTTAGTTTGTTACCATACCCTTTTATTTAAGAGAAAAGTGTACTTAGGTCCCACTGGCAAGCCAGAATTAGGTCCTGCAATTATTCTTTCTTATAAATAGAAGGAAGAATAGTTGAAAGTAGCAACTTGAAAAGTACGGAAATGCTACCAAGAGCTTGAAATTGAACAGAATACATGGTAGATAGATTCGTATTCAACAGAGACACCAGAATTTCATTGCCACAAAATTGCGTAAAAACTTAAAATGTCCGTGCTAGAAGGCTGAAACTAAGGTATATGAGTAAAGATTGCGCTTCTCCCGGTATCAAATTCTAAAAGCCAAATGGGGCCTTTTACGCGACTAACGCAAAATCCGCCCTACATTTTGAAATCACGTCCTAAATTTTCCCTGTTATAATGCGAACTGTACAGAAAATGTCTACAGAAAATTGAACTTTTCTACTCTTTTGAGCTTCCGAGCAGAAATTGCGCTTGGCAAAGATTTCGGTTGGTGTTGTTTCATTGTTTGCATTGAGCACTTAGCGCATTTTCCCGCAAAATCAAAGCATCACGCTCACATGTAATTTGTCGGTAAACCGGTAAATATGCCAGGATAACAATTTTGAGTAACAAGTGTGAAAAATAACAAACAAACAAAATTATGCTGGCACAGTTTCCATCATGATGCATCAAGTATTAGCATCATCGTACCATTTACTTATTGAGTCCTTGGTATCAAGCTTATTAACGGTTTAAATATGCTAATTCATTCATGTTTCAAAAAAATCGGATTTTTGGGCCATCAGAATTGGTTTCAAGATGATTTTTATCAATTTGTTCCTAGGAACACTCACTGATTACTGTCGTGCTTGCAGCAACAATTAAAACCTAAAACCAAAAGCCAAAAACATTAACACATGAAAGACTGAAAGCTTATTCCCTCTGAACACTGAACCATCTGTAACATCCGTAAAACGGTAACATCAATCTGAAAGTGTAAAGACAGAAGTAAATCAAAAATTTGTGTACCATTGATTGTACTTTAAGCTCACATGCATTCATTATATTTGTATTATTTATTTTAGTCTGATTTGGTTACTGCCTGTGAGGTTTTCTTCAAAAAGAGGTGCAAAGGTGTTGAGGTGCAAAGAAACATGGCGCCCCAAGAAGGGATAGGATGATGCAGTAATTTCTGATTTTCCAACCCTTAAATTTCGCTCAATACTTGACAGATCATGATGGAAAGTGTGCGTGTTAATAAAGGGTGCAAAAATTTGCGATCTGCGGATCGCCAGAAACGTAAGGAAAATTTAAAATAAGGGGGAGTAGGATTTTTAAGTAAAGACGACAATCTTGAATCTGAAAATTTGGAAAGAAACAATGCCTTGATTGTTTCTCTGTTTGCAGTTTTTTGGAGAGTAAATCTTTTGTTTCTTGCACCATTAGATCTCTTTCTTCTACTCAAAATTTGAAGTTTGAAAGAAACTTTTTAAAAGTAGTTGAAAAAGTAACTGATTGCGAGACAAAAGGCCTTCATACACGCTCAAACTGCAGGTTTGCTAACCTAATATTTCTATAATTCAAACATAACCTTGACCAAAACGGGTTTATTGCCAAAACCCCTCCAAAACGGGTTTATTGGTTTTGTTGACTGTAGATTGGTGAACAGATGACACACCAACACCATCCATTGTCAAATAACTCTGCTGTTTGACGGGTCGTCAAATTGCGCAGTTGTTTGACGAACAGAACATCAACCGAACATGAAATGGTTGGTTCACCTGCCATTTGTGGTGGATTTCGGCTCACCGATACCATTTTGTTGATCCTAGTTTGAGCGTGTATGAAGGCCTATAAGCAAGTGGTATGCTGGAACTGGGCGAACCCAGCCTTCATGCCATTATTTTCGAAAAATCTTCAAAATTCTTTTAAGGAAGAATAAATTACCATCTGATGACCTTGTATCTGAACTGTAGTACAATTTTTTCTCAGTGAGATAAGGGAATCATCTCTTTCTTCAGTATTGCTCAAGTGTTTCTTTCCTGTGTTTTTTTTCTCAGTGTTTCACTTTTTTTCCTATCGTTCTAAAAAATTTGCTTCTACAGTCTCTTTCGAAACAAGCAATTGATTTTAAATAGGGTTATTGTATTGATTGCTACCAGCGGACTCTAATCTAAAGCTGATTCTTTGTAATTTCTGTGTAAGAGGTCTTTGAAGTGGAAATTTTGGCATTTTAGCTACACTGAGGTGATATACCGTCTATCTACATCTTTCACAGTCTGCCCATTAATACTCTCCCGTGTAAAAACGCATTTTTTGGGAAGAGGACTAAGCAAAAGTATAAATAACTGTATATATTCCAAAAGATCGTATCCTTATGCACTTGATTTACACATATTCATCCTTACCACGTGGTAAATATTATGGTAGCCAAAAAAGTAAATATAGCTCTTTTCAACAAAGTTACCGCCTGAGTAATCAAGACAAATTATTTCAAAATTCTGAATGTTAAATTTTGGTCAGTGTTTTTATCACAATTTATGTTTGTGTTCTAGGCCCAAATGCCGGATCCGAAAACCTACAAACAGCATTTTGAAAACAAACATCCCAAAAATGAACTGCCTAGCGATTTGAAAGATATCTCGTGATACTGCCCCTTAGACTTCAGTATCCATTTTTCTCCAATATGGTTTGTCTGAGGGTGCAATAAAATTACCATGTGATTTTATTTACCTTATTTTTTTTTCTTTTTTTCCCCCCTTTACCTTTTATTTTTGATTCTTTGTTTTTTATTTATTATTATTTCCTCCCTATTTTTTATAAAAAGAAAATAAAAAAAAAAAAAAAAAATAGTGAACTAGGTCTATTTCTGCAAAAATTAAAATTAAGGTGGAAGATTCTTTCTTTTGTTTCTTTCTATCTTCTTTGAATTTTTAACTTGCTCCTAGTTATGAATTCCTTGAAAACATTTCTATTCTCACTGGTCTCATTAGTCATTACTAATGCTGTCATTGGATCTTGATAACCTCCAAATGGAGAGATTAAATGTGATTTTACAGAAATCCTTGAAAAATTGATACAAAGAATAATGATGAAAGAAATAGGAAAATATCAGTTTGAGTTTTTTCAATTTTTGTTAACACCGTAAACTTAATCCTGCTCTCGAACATCTGGCCTGCTCTCAGACCAAATCTCCATTATAATTACTTTTGACCTAATTCCTCAAGTCTCTAAAAACTTGCATTGTTCAAAATAATAGCAAGACTTGTGATTCCCAGAGTTTAATTTAATATTTTCCATTCGATTTTTTTCTTTTTTTCTGGTTTGTAAAGTTTGGAAAGTAATTCTTTTAACACGCAGTGTCTGTAAATATCTTTTCATTGTTTCAATACTTGATTAAATTCACTGTTTTGAAAAACGCTCTGCTCTGAAATCTTGTACTTATCAAGAATTAAATACAAAGCTAATTGCTGAAGAAATTAATCCCACTTGTGTTTTCTGACCGGGCCTGTGCGGCCACTGCTACTTATGATCAACCAGATAAAATCCTGCTTACTTCAATGAAGTAGAGTTCGTTCCACGAAAGTTGGCCGATGACAGATGGGTTTATTTACTGTGCAGAGGTGAGTTTGCGTTTTAGGGCATGTGCAAGAACGCAAACACGTCTTTGTGCAGCGAGCGGAATGATCTTTCATCGGCCTTCTTTCGTGAAACGAGCTCTGACAGATGAGTGAATCACAGCTAGAGAGCTTTTCATTTTATCGATAAATTTCCTGATTGATTAGTTATTGTTACTAGACCCTGACAAATTTACTTTTTCAGAGATTGCAACTGTGTTCTCTCATTACATTGATCCAACCTACACAAGTTTTTGTAGGCTATCTCAAGAAAGATTGGACTTGACAACTGTACAGTTTGAATTAAATACGTCAGCTGCTTCCTGGTTTCGACCAGAAAGCATTCCTGCGTTTTCCGTGCGGTTGGCTGTTTGAAGCTGATGTTGTCATGAAAGCCGTAGAACTGTCAAGTTCAATCATTTCTGGGACAAGCTATACCAACATGCTTTCTACCTCTGTGGGCCAATCTTTGAAATCGTCAGATATAGCCTGTAGACTGGATAAATAAAGAGTTGCTATGGGTCCCTTTAAAGCATTCATCAAAAAGAAAAGCTCTGTAACCAAGTATCCCTGTGCTACTTTTGATAAGCTATCCATCGGCTGCTTGAGACAAGCTGATAGCTTTTTGAATATGTATAGTGAAGAGATACTTGGTTACTGAGCTCTTCTTTTTAATAAACACTTTAGTCTGACCAATAACAGCCCTTCATTTATATAGTCTACATTTGGAGATGCTGAACGAATGAGCATTTGTTTGGATCTAATTTTTTTTGTGACATCTGACTAAATAGGTCTATAGTCTTTGGCAGTTTGGAGTTGCATAATTTAGAGACCTGAAGAAAGCTATGGCTGGAAAAAAGTTTGAAATGGGGGTTCAAGGGTGGCAGGTCTCTGTCAAATGATATGTTTTTGTGAATTGCAAAGTCACCGTTTGGATTTTAAATCAGTGTTCAAGGCATCTTATAAATGGTTCATTGACACCATATAGTGCTAGGTACGGGAAATTAATGTTCATGGAAAGTTTGATGATATAAAAAAAGAAAAATTGCAAAATGAAATACGGCAGTCCCTAGATCATACTAATTTTTGCTCTCCAGACAACATTAATATAGACTTGACCAGTGCTTACAGCCATTGGCTCATAGTTGAAATTGAAATGTGTTGTGCATGGGATGAGACTTCTCATTAGATAAAAAGTTTAATGGGTGCAAAAAATTTTAATGAACAGATTCTGAGAGACATTTGTAATTTAAGAAAGGAACTGCCGTCAAATGGGGTTACTTGGGACAACAGGCTAACATGGGACAGTTCGGGAATTTTTTGCAGTAGTGTCCGTGGCAGCTTTGCAATGTTATTTTTTGCGATTATTGCTCCAAAAGTATATTCTATAATATTTATAATCTAAAAAGATAACATTGCAAAGCTGCCATGGACACTAACGCAAAAATTCCCCAAACTGTCTCATGTTAGCCTGTAGTCCCAAGTAACCCCATTTGACGGTATTTGGGCTCCACCAGTGATTGGGTTTTAAGCAGACCAAAAATTGATATCATGGTCAGCTCCATTTGGTGTATGAAATCATCTTCTCCTCCTTAAATTTATATGCCAAGAAGAGCTAACCGTGCTAGCAATTTTTACACCGTTTAAAAACCCGATTGCTGACAGAGCCCGAAAAGTTCCATTCTTAACATTGACGGATTCAGGAATCTGTACTCCTTTCTTCTATTAGAACGTGTGTGTTAGAAAAGAGCAAATATGTGCAGTCACATAATTCTTGCCCCCTCTTCTGGCCTTTTTTAACATATGCATTCAAATGGCCAGAAAGAGAGAAAGATAATTTCCTGGATCAGCCAGTGATTTTTAAATTGCGGATATCTCAGAATCTCTTCTCTAAAATTTTGTGTGCCCTTTTACTTTTTTTCTCTTGAGACTTTCACGCACCACAAACTTCAATTTCTCAAGATTTCCAGCAGTAGTCATATCCACCATCATTATTGGTTCGGTTCATTGTACAATCGGCGAAATAAATAATGTCAGTCGACTCCTTAAATTTTAGCAAGGTAGGCCACCTGCAATGCTGCAATTAATTATGTGAAGTGTTACAGGTTGCCTACCGAAACAAAAATCTAAGGAGTCAACTAACATTATTTAATTCGTTGACTGTTCAGTAGATTGCGTAGTTACATTTTCGATCAAAGTTGATTAGAAAAGTGGTAAACTGGGATAACAGTGGATTATGGGCCTAAGTGAGTATATGTGCGGTGAAACTTGACGGCACTGTTCTATTGTTTTGTGCCTGACTCAGCGTTGCTAGATTTTAGGGAAATATCAGTAGATCATACGTTGATGTTAATGGGAAATCTACTGATATTTCTCTAAAATCTGGCAACGCTGGCCTGACTCATACAAACATTGACACGCTTGCCCCCCCCTTTAGTGTTTGATACCTATTTATTATTTTTATTGTCTTTCTCACTCATGCAAGCGCAAACCTCCATACTCACTCACTTTGCTTCCACTTCTCAGTGTTGCCAGATTGAGGGTAAAAAGCCGTACCGTCCATATTTAAATCAATGTAAAACGTACGGCTTCTGGCAACACTGCCACTTCTCTACTTGTTGACTCACCGCCTCTCCTCCCTCCCTCTGAGAGAATGATCCCAACACAGATGCAGCTGTTTCCAGATCTGCCGTTTTGCATATAAGTAACAACATTTTTCAATTCACCGCTGATTCCACCAGTTGAGAAAAGATTACACGGCTCAGTTCAGTGCATGACTGTAATAGATACACAAAAGTACTTGCATCTGTAATCTTTTCTCAACCGGTGGAGTTGTCGACAACTGTAAAAACCTTGCAGTTATTTTAATAAACTAATGGCGTTTCCATCGATTGAGAATATATTACAGATCAGCGTGTTTTCGTGCAGTCCATTCATACAATGATCTGAACTGCGTGATCTTTTCTCAACTGGTGGAATCATCGGTGAATTGAAAAATGTCATTAATTATACGCAAAACGGCAGCTCTGGCTGTTTCAGACTCTAGTCTATTTTTCAAGGTGGCTGAACCACTTGCAGCCAAGTAGTTTTTTTTTTTTTTTTTCCATCATGTACAGAATGAGTTTAGTAATTTTAAAAGACATTTTGCCCTCAAAATTGACAGCTCAAGTTCACGTAAGAAGTCAACGCTGAGGCTCAGTGAGATCTAAAGTGCAGTAAAAAATACTTAAAAAAGGGGGAAAAAACATTGTACAAATATTCTATTTTCTCAGGATTCGCTTTTTTTTGTAATTTTAAGAAATAAGGGAAAGAGTTTGGAAACATTTGTTTCTAGGTAGGGCTCTAGATGTTAAAATAGAAGAATGTTTATTTTAAAGAAAAAATGTCTTTTTTTTCCAACTCGTGTTTGCTTTCGAAAAACGTAAAACAAAAAACAAAACCAAAAAGCAAGAGAAACATTAAAAGAAGGAAATTTTATCAGCAAAAATTAACTGCTTTTTTTTCTATTAAAAATTTCCAAAAGTCTACAACAATCTTTGTTAATTTTTTTCTCTCTCGTCAAATAAATGATGTTTTCCTTTCTACTTCTTCTTTTCTTTCTTTCTCTCTTTTTTCTTATTTTTCTCAGTTTAAGTTTTCTTAAGGTGATTCTTCAGCGTTTAGTGCTGATTACTGCCACCAGAGCGCTACCGTTCGATTAATGTCAAAGAGCTTGATTCAAAATGGGGGTTTTTCTCCCCCCCACCGATTTTCTTGAAACTTTGTATTTTGATAGTACTTGATAAAGGTAGTCTTTTTTTTCAAATAAAATTTTGCCAAAAATAATTAGGGGGGAGTTACAGTGTTGCAAAGTCGCACCTTTCAAAAATTCCTAACTTTTGCGTAAATCATTCAATTGAAACGCGGTTTTCACCAAAAGATGCGAATTGTAAAGCACTTTCATGCCATCCAAACGGAATTCAATTTCAATAATTTTTGACTTAGTTATCGTCATTTTTGTGATTTTTAGGCCACTCAAAATCTACTTAAAGTGAAATAAAAAAAAATGGTATTTTTTGATTTTGACCGGGTTGCAATATGTTATTTCTCTTTAAATTCTGCGTAAAATGAGCCCAAGCAGAATGCAGGGCGATTTTTTGTTCCGGAGTTATGCATTTTTTAGTAAGCGAAAAACGAGTTTTTTAGGGTGCCCATGAGCGTTCGAGAGAGAGGCTCAAGTCAAATAAATGGAAACGGTATTTTTTGATTTTGATCAAATTAAAATATGTTATTCCTACTTAAATTCTGCGAAAAATGAGCCCAAGCAGAATGTGGGGCGATTTTTTGCTGCGGAGCTATGCGCGATTTAGTAAACGAAAGTCGAGCGTTCTATGGAGAGGCTCAAAGACGTGGGTAGCCGGGTAGCCTCAACCACTCGACTTTCGTTTACTAAAACGCGCATAGCTCCGCAGCAAAAAATCGCCCCACATTCTGCTTGGGCTCATTTTACGCAGAATTTAAGTAGGAATAACATATTTTAATTTGATCAAAATCAAAAAATACCGTTTCCATTTATTTGACTTGAGCCTCTCTCTCGAACGCTCATGGGCACCCTAAAAAACTCGTTTTTCGCTTACTAAAAAATGCATAACTCCGGAAAAAAAAATCGCCCTGCATTCTGCTTGGGCTCATTTTACGCAGAATTTAAAGAGAAATAACATTTTGCAACCCGGTCAAAATCAAAAAATACCTTTTTTTTTTATTTCACTTTAAGTAGATTTTGAGTGGCCTAAAAATCACAAAAATGACGATAACTAAGTCAAAAATTATTGAAATTGAATTCCGTTTGGATGGCATGAAAGTGCTTTACAATTCGCATCTTTTGGTGAAAACCGCGTTTCAATTGGATGATTTACGCAAAAGTTATGAATTTTTGAAAGGTGCGACTTTGCAACACTGTAACTCCCCCTAATTATTTTTGGAAAAAATTTTTTTTGAAAAAAAAAAACTACTTTTATCAAGTACTATCAAAATACAAAGTTTCAAGAAAATCGGTGGGGGGGAGAAAAACCCCCATTTTGAATCAAGCTCTTAGACGTTCTTCAGACAATTATCTATTAACTGACACTCCGTTCTCTTAAATATAAATTACTTTTGGCCTGTAATTTGACATTAATCGAACGGTAGCGCTCTGGTGGCAGAAATCTGCACTAAACGCTGATCTAAGAATCACCTAATCTAAGAATCCATCAAACATTTATAACTCGGTTGGACGTGTTTTTACGTTGGGAAATATTTTTCATCCAGTTGTTCGCTTTGAAATAGAAGCATGGCGAACAAACTGCTTGGGAGGCCGACCTTACCGCTACCATCGCTTCTTACTTCTTCATTTTCCCCTATCAATGGTTTTCAAGCTTTCAACTGTCTAAATGTTTGTCAATTGCAAGCTTGATTCTGCTTTTAAAAGTTAACTAACTGACGTATACTCTAAGACTTTGCGATGGATTGTTCTTACTAAAAATGGCATCAATGAAAATACTCAGGTTTTATAGTATACTCCTCAACTAACCAATTAAAGTAACTGCTTTGCAAGTTTACAGTGATGAAAATCTCTTTAAATTTTTGTGTTATTCATGCTGCCTTTTGGAAAACTTACCCCTGATCTTTATTGGGAGGGGGCGGGATCTATTTCAAATAAAAATTTTACTGAAATTTAACCACAGTCTTTGAAATTTTTTTTTAAATCCACTGTCAACCCAGAACAATTTGACGGCTTTACATGAATCTGCAGTGATAACGCAGAGACAAAAGTGAATGTTGACCATTAGTTTGCTCTGAAATGCTAGGTTTCTTTACATTATCTTCAACAATCACTTGTTAGCGCAACTGTTAGACAATTTTGAAAATAGGTCAAAATCAAAACTTGACTTTTAATGTTCTGATAAAAAAGTATGTCAACCCTTAGTTTGCCCAAAAAATGCTTGATTTTCTATGCCCTCATAAATATGCTGAAGATAGGGGTCACCATTCAAAAACTTTTAGTATCAAGGATGCACCCGCACCCCTGAAAAGTCCCCGAAAACTAAAATTTTCAGTTTTAAACAAAACTTACTTTTAAAGGTCCAATTTACTCTTGAGCCAATTCCCCCCCCCTCCCCTTCTTTTTTTTGTGTTCACCTCTTTGGGAAAGCTGCAGTGAGCAGGTTGTGTGAAACTCCTTGTCTAATCAATTAAAGTGTGATTCACTTCATCTCTATGGGTTGTTTTAGTCATTTTATTTATCAACTTGGAGACACTTTAGCTGCTCATCGCTAACCACAAGGAAGAAGGATAAAAATTATACTTTCAAAATAAAACAAAGCTTTAAATCCAAGTCAATTTTTCAGCGGTGTAGTGTGCAATATGGCAACGCTGTATTATGTCCCTTTAAACTCATGGAAAAGGTCGAATGTGAATGTGTTCACCGAACACCTGATAGTTCGATCTTCTTCATGGGTTTAAATGGACGAACTGCAACGTTATCAAATTGCACGCAACGCTATGGAAACTTTTTATTTACTCAAAATTACTTTTTATTACAAAAAAATAAAAGAAAAACTAAAAAAGAAGGTTATGTACACATGTTCTGAAGGTGAATGAGTTTGTAGTTTACATATCTCAGGTACAAGAACCCCTAGGAATTTGAAATGAAATGAAATTCATACTAAAAAATTGAAAAATTTACCAATCGAACAGGAATGAAAATGGGAAGACTCCTTTGGGTTCACAGTGTAGTATGCACAACTACAATCTACATTAGGAAAGTTTTAACATGATACAGTGAGAGAGGGGGAGGAAATTTGGATTGAGTTAGGAAATTTATTTACATTGGTAGTAGGACACAATACAATTTGGCTCACTTTATTGCTGCTGCAAAATGAAAATTATTTACTTATGTACAAAAATTTATTTTGTCCTAAGATTCTTAGGCTATGTTCAAGGAACCCATCGGTTGATTAACTGATGACACTTTGGTGTAAAAGACATCTCTCCAAGCATGTCGAGCCTCTTGAGGTAACATTCTGCAAATAACAAGAAATAACGAGACTGATGAATTAAACTTAAAATCAGAAAACACTGGTCTCTTTTACCTGGGTGTATTTTTGTGTATCTACTTAATCCTACTTGTACAGACAAGTTTGCATAAAAACAATACTGAAACTGGAAGTATATACTATATCGACATGCAATACCTTGAATATACTGACCTTAGAAGATGAGCGAAAAACCGTAACTGGCACGGGATGCTCACCGACTCCTGATTCCGCAGCATTCCTTGAATGATTGCTCTTGCGACGTTATTCGGGGCAAGCTGAGGCATTCTGAAATAATTCAAAGACTTATGCTTAAGTATTCTTAAGTTAAAATTTGTTTCAGCTTGAATGTTACGTGCAGCAATGAAAAGTTAAATAAAGTAGGTAGGTTCGTAGGTACAGTCGGGGACAAAAAGAAGGTCAGAAATCTCCTTGAAGTAGGCCACCCGCAATACTTACCTCTATGAATTTAAGCATCGCAGGTGGCCTACTTCAAGGAGCCGTCTGACATTCTTTTTGTCCCCGACTGTACATGGATGTCATCAATGGAAGTAAGTAATCTGAGGTGAGGAAAAACGGATCTTTCACTCTTTTTTTAAGTATACTTATAAAATTTCAAAATGGCAGACCTTGTATTTTATTTTCATTTTTTGGACTTTGATGGATCTCATCAATCAGAAGATTTGATTTGAAATGGGAGAATATTATGTATCTTATTAGTTATTACTATTGCTTCATCGGTAGATGCCTCTACCGCTCTACCTACCTGTATTCTTAATCACTTATATGCTTCTACGCTTTTGTTTGATCGATGATTTATCAGTTTAAGCCTTTAAGCATTCATCCCAACTGACTTGAGGAAATACTCGCTTGAATGCATTCCCCCCCTTTTCTCATTACATATTTTACAGTCGAAATTTAATTAAGTAAGCATTCGGAGTAATATAGCGCCGGTTACCAAGCACTGTAATAATTTATATCCGTATTTTCAAATAAATGCGACACCATCGGATTGCGGTGCGATTTCACCGCGTTTGACCGAAAACGAAAAAGAGTCATGCACCTACCCAATCCAGCCGTGTCGAGCGAGCAACTGTTCGTACGTAACGGTCGAGAAATTGCGTCACAAAAAATTGAAGGAGTTTTATAAGATCTTAAAAACTATGCTTGCCCTATACAACAGCAGCTGAGACGGATTTGTGGCAACAACTACCACTGTCATAGACCATATTCAGTAGCAGAGAAAAAAAAAAAACATATGAGGGGGGGGGGGGTTAAATTTTATCAAAACGCCTGGTAACACATTTACTATATTTAACGATCGAATCGAGATAGCTTGTCAAGTCAAGATTTCAGCTTGACATCATATACTATCACGGGGTCGAGATGTCAAACTGAAATCTCGATCCGATTACCTTACTCCGTCAGTCGATCGAATCTTTCAGCTGGAGGTGATTCTCGACCCGCGATTTGCGAATGATTCAATCGACGATCGACCCAATCCAGTGGAATCGGCTCCTCTGGCAAAAATGACGATTATTCCAAAAACGACAATTACCATGGTCAACTATGGTGGACTATTACTATGGTATTTGGTTTAACTAACATTAGTAAGTATGCTTAGCCATTTTTGGAACAATCATATCGATCTGTGTAATTATATCAGGCGCCTACTTACCTTAATTCTAAAATTTCTGGAATGTCATCTCTCGTGTGCACAAAATACGGATGAGCGCAAGTCGTCTTGACATTTTGAGACTTTAGTTTAAATTCTTCGGTCAAAGCATCCATTAAACCTGAAAAAGTTGTTGATATATTCGTTCATGCTCACAATCAAACTGAGACAACATTGTGCAAGAACAAACTTCTCATGTATAAAGGTGAAGTATTTGACAATTAAAAGGCCTAAGAAGCTCGGAATATGGCGTTTCCTCTGTAGTGGCGCCGCGTGCAATATGGCAACGCTGCATTTAGTCCATTTAATTTCACGAGTGCACTCCTTTGAATCGATATTTTACACAGGTTTCAATGGACGGAATGAACTGTTGCCGCATTTCACGGGTTTGCCACTGTTCCTCTCATTTCTGGCGTTTGCAAATTAAACTCGCGTACTTAAAAATCCGTATATCTGTACCCTGTGACGGTGCGGGGAGTTCAAATGGGGGGGGGCTGGTATCATAAAGGGGCAATTCTCACTAGAAGGTGGGGGGGGAGGGTCCTGGTCGATTTAATAAAAATACTTTGGTACCTAGCTGAAAAAATTGGGGTCCATTGGTTCATCGACCGTGTCTTTTTTCACAGATTTACTCCTCTATTCTGATTGGTTGATCCCTCGACCAATTAAAACTGTTCATCTTCGCCGTTTTTTGGCACTTTTCACGAATTTGCTCATCCGTTGACTCCATCATGACTAAAGCAAATTCTCGAGTCTGATTCCTGGTAGAAATGACTCTTGAGAAATCATGACCAAATTCGGATGGGAAATCATGAGTTTCTCATGTGAACCCATGAAAAATTGCGTGATTTCCGGTAAATCTACGAACATGTTCACGATTTCTCTTGTGAACGTATGAGAAAACCAAGGGAAAATTATGGGACTCCATTGGAAATAATGGGACTCCATAGGAAATCATGGGTTTTACATGGGATCCCCTGAGGAGCTCATGGAGAGTCATGATTTCCCATGTGTTCACATGAATCTCTCATGGGAACTCGCATCATGATGCAAATTTGGACTTTTCGCTTGGGTCATTTCTATCAGGGATTGGTTTACTTATTTTTTGAAAGTGCTCAATCCTGATTGATCGATCTATCGACCAATCAGAAATGAGATACAGTTTGAGCTAGAAATCAGTGAGAAAATAGAGTTTATATATTAATTATTTCTGTGGTTCCTATAACCTAACTCTCTTCTAAAATACTCGTGTGTACCTACTTAAACTCAAAGGCCGAGAATCAATGATCGCAAAAATGTCGTATTACTTAATAGCCTTTCCGTTTTCATGCCATCAGTTTCATTTCAAACATTTCAAAAGGCGTTGTGTTTGAAAAAAACATTGCTAACTGTGATTTTTTTCGAAACCAAATTTGGCAATTGACCGATTTATTGGTTCTCTTAAAGGCGGTCCTATATTCTTTGAGCTTTACTTACCGGCAACTCCGAATTTAGTTGCCGAATACGGAGATTTATTGGCTAAACCACTTCAAGCCTGCCATCGAGGAAACGGCCACTATGTGCCCTCTGTTGTTCTCAAGCATTTTCGGTAAAAATACCATAATCATCTGGAACAGAAAAAAATAGAATTAAAGTATGAATGTAGGATATAACTATAGACTAGAATGTGAAATTATTAATTGATTCACGAAAATTGTTAAATGACAGCAATAGGAATAACGTAAGGTTTAAGTAAGCCTGTACGTAAGCCTTGCGTAGACGATTCGACGCAACCCGCTTTATACGCACGTAGCCCAAACCTTTTTTCAATTTTTGAGAGAACAAAAGAAAATAAATAAAAAGAGGGAGCGCCTTGTTTTTACGTGTAATGCGGGGTGCGTTGAATCGTCGACGTAGGACACATGCTTTTACTTGTACTAGGATTTGCAAAAGAAAGTATCCTGGAAGGAGTTTTCATTCTTTCAAAACTCGGCCAATTTTAAAGAATTTTGCAGTTTTCAGGTAATCTGGTTCCATAGAATTGTCACTGGAAGCGGAGGGTACAAATAACGCCGACGAGCATAACGCCGAAATCTTTGTCGGTGATATACGCGGTACTTTCGGAGGAGAATAAATGTTGTCGGGGATATATGCACGTCGTTGTTAATGATCCGGTTATTTCATATTCGAGGATATGAGTGTCGGGATTATTGAGCTGTCGGCGTTGTGCTCGTCGGCGTTATACTATGTATGTACCTACCCTCCCTGGAAGCATACCACAAGAAAATCTAAAATCTAGGAATAGTGAAATCTAGAAAATAATAAACAACTTTATAGAAAATGATCTCGATGAGAGGGTTTTCTTTCACAGGTCATAGTAGGTACCAATTTACTTTTTCCCTTCCCCCGAAAAAAAAAGAACCATCTCAAATAGTTTCTAAAACCAATAATATGCGTTACCTATAGGTACTTGTGCTAAGTATGATGTTCCAGTGTTACATCAACCTCATTATAAGTAGTCTATTCGAATCAAACAGGCATCAAACTTGAAGTCAATCCCAGATAACAATATCAGGCTTGCCGATCTGGCTTAAAATGGGCTTTTGTAAGACGTCTTTTCATTCCGTCTTAAAGACGTCTTAAATCCGTCTTATGGTCGCGGATCCAAAGACGTCTTATAAGCTTGTCTTAAATCCGTCTTGAATGCGTCTTTAAGTCGGTTTTAGAAGACACCTTGTATTCCATCTTAAATCCGTCTTCCAAAGTGGGTTTTAAGACGTCTTTCGATCCAGTCTTACAAGGCGTCTTTAATCCGTCTTAAATCTGTCTTCAAAGACGTTTTCCAAAACGACTTGAATACCGTCTTCCAAAGTGGTTTTTAAGACGTCTTTTAGTCCAGACTTATAAAGCGTCTTTAATCCGTCTTAAAGCCGTCTTCAGCCAAGATAGCTAGAAGACTGACTCCAACGTTTTCAAGTCCATAAATATTGATAATTTGCAAAAATCACAATTTTTTTTAAAAAATGTCGAAAATTACGAAAATGTCCACAGTTCGAAAATTTGAAAATTACCAATTTTTTCATAAATTTTGAAAATTACGAAAATTTTCATTAAGTTTGAAAATTACCAAGATTTGCTCAAATTTTGAAAATTACAAAATTTTCACAAATTTTGAAAATTTTGACTATTTTCAAGCAAGCTTGGAAAGCTAGGCTTCCTCGAGACGTAACCTATAGAGCATTGTGACCGACGCCTTTCATATGTCTTTAAGACGGATTCGTAAGACGTTTTCAAAGTTGTCTTAAAAACGTCTTTAAGACGGATTCGTAAGACGGTTTTTGAAGTTGTCTTAAAAACGTCTTAAAGACGGATTCGTAAGACGTCTTCAAAGACGTGTTTGGGCGGAACTAGAGACGTCTTTAAGGCGGATTAAAGACGGATTTAAGACAACTTTACTTGTCTTATAAGACGTCTTTAAGACGGATTGAAGACGATTTTTGCTAACTGGGATATGACACTATCTCATTATTATGATTTCATGCGTCGACATTCGACAAGCCGGTTATCCAGGAACTATCATATATGTACTTCGTCCACTTTTTTGAAACATGCATTCAGGAAGGTGATCAAGACTGGCCTTAACCGTGGCCTGGTTTAAACAAAGCTAACTGCATAAAATTATAAAGTTTGCGGGCCGATTCAAATAAGAGGAAACAAATTCACAAGGAAAGAATGCAACCTTCGTTGACCTCAGAAAAATTAAATTCGGCGAGACAATTAAGGTGTGAGTGGCGCGAATAAAATAATCCTCGGCTATTTTGATCGGAACAAGGAGACTTTGAGTTTTAATTGAAGACCTTGCCGAGATAAGGGCGTTAAGCGATTAACGCCCTTTTTTCGACGATCGGCGAAATGTGATCTACGTACCCCCAAGAATATATCCTGAAAGTTTCATAACGATCGGACTAATCTTTGGGTCGTTAGAGACTTACAAAGTGCACGCCCTTCATCGGAAATCGTCTTTGTTAGGTATTCGGTGATCTGATATAAGAATTTTTTTGATTGTTCGAGTAGTTATCTTACTTTTTTCGTCAATCGGCTGACTCAAGAGGTAAGTGGCTCTGTCTTTCAGCGTCTTTTAGATGATCGATGATTGATGAATGCAGTAGCGTCATTTGCGGGGGGGGGGGGGCAAGGGTCGGACAAAAGTGGAAAGTGATGACTTTTTTTTTTTTTTTTTTTTAAGGAGAAGAAACAAGATTCGAACTAAAATTTGGTGGTCATTAACGAGTTCTGTTGGAATTTAAGGCCGTAAATATAGGTTACAGGGCTTTAGAGTGTCTAAAATAATATATTGATGAGCAAAAAATAATAATAATAATAATAAAAGGTCATCACATTTTTGCCCCCCCCCCCCCCCCCCACAAGCCGAACCCGAAATGACGCCTCTGGACGAATGAAAATCATATCATTTTAACATATCCATAAGTTGATGTAAGTTGATCTATCCTGTATTATTGTCCATTCCTAACATGCAAGGAAATTATGTAGTATCAACTTGAGCAATAGTGGCGGCGCGTGCAATGTGGCAACGTTGCATCCAGTCCATTCAAAGTCGTGTAAAAGGTCGGAATATTGGAGGTGCGCAGTGCACTCCCTCAAATCGATATTTTAAATGAGTTTAAATGAACCGACATGCAACGTTGCTACATTGCACGCCGCAACTGGACTTGAGGTTCCCCACGTTTGTGTTAAATTCGGTGTTGTCAGCATTTAGAAAAAAAACCCTCTTATTTCATTACTGAGTCTTTTGAAAACTGTAATAATGTAACAGAAAGTGGCAACCCTGATAAGAACTTGCTTGGACTTTATCATGATAACAGCCGAGATCCGTGACTTAGGTCAAGATGTCGCTATCTGAAAATCTGCATCACCTGCCGACTTGCCTTATTGAATGGGCCGATAACTGATAAGGATACGATGAGGGGTCCGCGTTCGGCTAAAACTGATACTGATGGACATCATACATCACATAAGGTGTCATTTTGTCACGGCATTTTTGCCAATCAGTGTCATTTCAACTGTTTTTGGAGCTCGTACTCTCGGCGGTAGAGAGTTTTGGTGGTTAGATTTTAGATTTTGATTTATTTTTGAGTGGCTTATTAAAATTTTGGAAAAATGAGTGATTTATCCGAAATGGAATCCGTGCCTCCTCTCAAGCGTCCCAAGAAAGTGTATTATTCTCCACCGGGGAAACAACGGCAATCAGTGCGTCGGAGGAAAGTTCGAGGAAAGTGTTACGTCAGTGAGAAGACCGGGAAAAAAGTCATGGACAAAACTTTTATTAAAGTTACCGATTGTTGCTTATTATTAAAGTGCGGGGAAATTATTTCCGAAAATATTCAATCCGATCAGTTTACTAAGTTTTACGAAAACAAAAACAAGGCCTTGCAAGATGCAGACCTTGCTCGCTGCGTGATTCAAGTCCCTGTGCAAAATATTCGTGCGGATAAAACAAACAAAATACGCCCTAATCAGTGGAATTACCGAATAAACATTAATGGTAAGGAGCAAAAAGTGTGCCGTTCTTTTATTTTGAACTTATTTAAAATTTCGGAAAAAAGGTTGAGGGTCGTCCAAAGCAAAGTTATTAATAACAGTACGTTTCAGGAAAATCGCGGAACTCATCACAATCACTTCCACAAACTCGACTATCGCGTTAAAACATTGATGGGGAAACATTTCGAAACCCTACCACATCATGAAAGCCATTACGGCGGAGGTAAAAGCGCGATGAAATATTTTGACAACTCAGATCTTACTATCAAGGCTCTCTATGAACTTTTTAAACTTTTTTTTAAAGTTAAAACGAAAACCGATTTAAAAATGGGCTATCAACATTATTTTAAACTATATAAAAATCAACCTAACTATCGAATTGGCTCACCGAAAACCGACGTGTGTGATTTGTGCGTGGAGTATAAAGCAAAATTGCAAATAGATCCGCAAGATCCTTGCCTTCCTGATTATGAGTCTCACGTAAGGAAAGTTGACCAGCGTCAACAGTTACGTAATAAATGTCTGTCTAAAGCGAAAAACGACCCTAATTATTTAGTTCTCGAATTTGATTACGCGCAGAATTACCCAATACCGCGCATTAATGTGAATAGCCAATTTTATAAAAGGCTGCTTTGGCTTTACGCTTTTAACATCCATGTCTTTAACGACGATGACTCTTTTTTTATTCTTTCTTAGAAACACAGGGAAAGAAAAATGCCAATTCTGTTGTGTCCTTTTTAAATGACTGCATTAAAAAGAACCTGGCCAAAAATCCAGGAGTGACAACCATAGCTTTACTTTCGGACTCAGCGGGTGGCCAAAACAGAAACATGAGCATGGTGCAATTCTGTTCTTGGCTCACCCAAACTCACGGAATTAAGATCGTCCAAATTTTCCCTGTTCGTGGCCACTCCTTTTCACAGTGCGACAGAAATTTCGGGCTTATACGGAAGCTAATGAAAAAAAGAGAACTAATTGGAACCGCGAAGCCGTGGCTTGAAGGTATAGTGCTTGCTCGAAAAAATCCAAGGCCATTTCAACTGTTAATGGACCGGGAACTTTTAAAAGACTGGGAATCCGCGCTCTCTAATTTTTTCCCGAAAAAACCGACTTCAACAGAAGATATTTTTGGAATAATGAAATACGTCATCATTAAATATCAGCCAGATGGCTCAATCTATTGCTCAACAACTTACAGTGCAAATTACATTAAGTTTGACTATCAATCGCCAGCCCCGTTGGAGGAAATGAGAGGGATTCAACCGATCACAGTGCCATACCCTGAAGTTTCTGCCGAAAAAATTTCCGACGTAAGGAGCCTTTTCAAATACCTACCAGCCGACGACCAAGTTTGGTTGGATAATATCTTGGCAGAGCCTCACCAGTAAAAAGTATTGTTCCTATCATTAAATTTATTATTGTATAATAATGATGTCCATTTCATTTCCTCATACTCGATTTTTCTTCTTCTGCATTCCAGTGATCGTTTCAGAAGTGTAGGCACACCTAGACCATAATCTTTGGTGGCTTTTCAATTTTTATTCCTTCAAATCAAAACAAAACTTACAGCCGGCTTAAAACTTTTGATTTTAAAACGTTCCTCAGTGAAAAGCCAACGCTCAAATTCAGTTTCATTCTTTTTCATTTTATAACATGAGCAATAATGATGAAAAATCCAAAGATTATCGGTTTATGTGCATCTGCACTTCTGAAACGCCTTTTTTTCCTTTTTTCTTAAATTAACTATCCGGACTAACGAAATAAAACAAAATAAGCATTGGATCTGAAAAATCCATTATCAAAAAAAAAAAGTTTTTTTGTCTTCCTTCCGCTGGGGGGGAGGGGGGGTTAAAAATGTGATTTAAGTAAAGTGCAAAACCACTGATGAAAGTACACGACTGTACATTAGTGCTTAAAAGTTCAACTTTTGAAAGTAACTGCTAAAATAAAAGAAACGAAAGCTATCTACATTTAATAAAGTCGATTGCCGATAGAAGGGCGTTAAACCTGCATGAATGTTCCGCGTTATTACAATAAGTCAAAGCAATATTTCAGTGACCACTGTAGGTTAATCTCATTAGTAGTGCGTTGGCATGAATCGGTAATCTTGGTTTCATTTATTTCCTACTTTAACTGATCAAAAAACCATTTTGAAACTTCAAATGCGTTTTTCTCAAAACTATAAATTTCACATAACGCCCTTATCTCGGCAAGGTCTTCAATTTAACAACACAACGCGGGAGCTCTCTTATCAAATCAGCTGGCGCTCTTCTCGCGTACCTATGCGGTGTTGCCAGATCGAGGTTGAAAAGCCGTATCGTCCCCATTTAAATCAATGTAAAACATAGGTACGGCTTTTTTCACCCAAATCTGGCAACACTGCGCGTATGATATAAATTCGTTTGAGAAACCACAGCTGGCTCGGCACACAGTAGAGCGAGTCAATAGGACAGGTCGGACACGGAATATATGAAATTTGGCAACAATGTATTTTTATCCATTTAAGTTCACCAAAAAAGTCGAACGCTCCAGTCGTCGGCAATGACCAGGCACTTCGACCTTTCTAATGTGTTTTAATGTGTGAAAAGGAACATTGCCAAATCGCACTCCTTGCCACCGAATGATTATAAATCAGAGCTGCCGTTTTGCGTATGTATAATTACTTAATGACTATTTTCAACTCACCGATGATTCCACCGGTTAAGAAAAGATTACACAGTTTAGCTCAGTGTATGACTGTGCTGCACAAAAATGTTCTGATCTGCAAATCTTTTCTAAATCGCGTGTAACGCCGTTAATTTATTGAAATTCTTAGTATCGATGCCTCGATGTATCGGTACCGATAGAATCGACACTTAGAATTTAAGAATAAAAGTCAAGAATTTAAGCCGTAAATTATGAAATTCGCTTTGTGAGTGCGAGTGAGTGCAATATGTGATACTATGTCTATTTGCCTCACTCGCACTTATTGAGGCGTAAGGGAATGGGGCTCTTGCAAACTTTTGCTGTGAGCAAATGAATAGTCCATTCTGACGTAAAAACCAGCAAAAATCACGAAAATCACACTGAGAAAGTTTAAAATTCAGCAATAAACCTACATAACTACTTATATGGCAATATCGTAATGGCGGTTTGACGCAGGTATCATGGGAGATTCCTATCTAATATGCCACTTTCTCTTTGGAAACACAGAGGTATGTCTCAATTTAGATAGGAATCTCCCATGATACCTGCGCCTTTCCGCCCTTAAGCCCGATTCTGTGAGTGAATTTCGTGATTTTTGAGTGTACTCATCGTCATTTTTACAGGTTTTTATGCAAGAATCAACTCTTCTATCCCGTGTAGCAAAAGTTCGCAAGAGCCCCATTGTCGTATTTCATAATTTCCGGTTTTACTTTTGAGTATATCGGCTTAAATTGAAACTTTATACAGGATACTGAGGTTTGTTTTCGAACTAATAGACCCTGAAATCGTCTTAGCAATTCAATCTCTCGTTTTCATCAGCTGTCAATTGTTGCCTTGCCATCCTTAACTAATCAATATTCAGACAAAACATGCACTGAAACCTATAATATTACTATCATTTTGAATTATTGATATTCAAACAAAACGTTGAATGATGCTTGATATGCTTACCCAAAAATGAGCTAATAGATTAATGTTGACTATTCTAACTGACTTGCCGTGTGCGTTCTACCGAATGCTCAGATTTCCGGCTGTACTTTTGAGTACATCGGCTTGAAACATACGGATATCTTCCTGGGGTATGTTTTCGAACAAATCGACCCTGGAATTATCTTAACAATTCGATCTATCATTTTTATCAAGGTGTCAATCGTTGCGTCGCCATCCTTAACTATAATCAATGTTCAGACAAAACATTCACTGAAACCTACGTATAATATTTCTATCATTTTGAATTATTGATATTCAAACGAAACGTTGAATGATGCTTGATATGCTTACCCAAAAATGAGCTAGTAGATTAATGTTGACTATTCTAATAATGTCCTCGGGCGCTGTTTCGAGGATTGGTTGCGGCGGCATGATGCCGGCATTATTTATGAGGATATCGACTCGGCCGAACTGAGATAAAACTTTTTCGGCCAATCGGAACACAGCCACTCTATCCGAGACATCGCAAATGAAGCCGTGAGCTCGCCCCTGCCGCTGTTTTGAATCTCCCGCCTCTGTCGCGGTGGTCGGGCGTCGCTTGTCCTTGTCCGCTTCGATTTCTTTGTTGTTGTTGTCCCCTGGATCCTGAAACATCAGAAAAAGAAATAAATGAAAATAAAAAACATAAATAAAAATAATATTCAAATTATTATTATTACAAGTGGCGGCTCGCCGGATGAGGCAAGCTAGGCACTGCTTCACCTGATTCAGGAAAGGGAATGTAAGGAAACGTAAACCATTTCTAAAATCACATGGGAAGTAGTTAACTATTCGTACGCACCTGTACTGTTTTAGTCTATCTTTAAAAATGAAGGCGCACCATCAAAGTAAGACTAATCAGTCGAATCGCGGGAGGTTTCCGGGTGGATTTTGTATGCATAAGATGATAAGATAGCGTTAGTTGTGAGTTGAAGCGTAAATAGGTAACTATTCGTACACCCCTGTACCGTTTTAGTCTATCTTTAAAAATGAAGGCGCATCATAAAAGTAAGACTAATCGGTCGAATTGCGGAGGGTTTCCGGGTGGATTTTGTATGCATAAGATAGCGTTAGTTGTGAGTTGAAAAGTAAATAGTTAACTATTCGTACGCTCTTGTACCGTTTTAGTCTATATTGAAAAATGAAGGCGCACCATCAAAGTAAGACTAATCGGTCGAATTGCGGGAAGTTTCCGGGTGGATTTTGTAAGAATAAGATAGCGTTAGTTGTGAGTTGAAAAGTAAATGGTTAACTATTCGTACGCCCCTGTACCGTTTTAGTCTATCTTTAAAAATGAAGGTGCAATATGAAACTGTCGGGTGGAGTATATGTGACTCAGAGAAGGCCACTCGGGGTAATTTGGCCACGGGGTAACGTGGCCATGGGTTTATATTTTCTAGACTATGGGGATTGAAGATGTATTAATTAATAATAATCATTTTTGACGTACTTACGTGTTTGATATTATAAATAAAGTGACAACAGATACCTAATAAAAAAAAAAAATGCTCACTACAGCTATAGAGTCCGAGCAACTATTCCTCGCAAAAAATTAATTAAAATTGTAAAGTAAAGTAAGAATAAAGTTCGTCAACTCTTACTCCTGATTATTGTCTCTTTTTTTGTTCCTTTTATTTTTTATCGTGAAGATTTGACTGTTCTGAAGGGCACCCATGCCTGTAGATCTGACCATCGGTCAGCCAGTGTTTTCACTTTCTTGGAAACTTTATCCCAACGAAAGAAGTCATTCTCGCTGTTCGCGTTTGTATATATACGTGTGAATGTAAATTCAGGATCTGTATAATTAAGCCAATGCTCAAGGAATTACCTCCGAACGGAACAACGAAGAGTTAACTACTCCGGTGCGGCCACTAAATCAGAATCAGCTCATGTCCATCAAGCGACCGACAGTGGTTAGCAATTAGACTCTGTCCGAGAACTGTTGTCCGAGGTCGCGGACAGCCCCGAGCCCCCAGTGATAAGGACATTAGGATCGCAGTTAAAAAGTAAAAGCTCTGAACGAAGAGCAAAACAAGCTAAAGCAACGTAATCATGAATAACCAAGTCAAAGTTCTTCAATTTTATCTCTTTGACAAAAATAAAAAGTTGCAATACGATCATATGGACGGATACAGGAATTTGTCTTTTTATTTCTCCTTCCATTTGAACACATGTGTTAGAAAAGGATACACTGAAAAAAAAGATAACCAGAGGCATGACGATATGAGACCTTATGTTACGGATAATACAATGGGTCTGTTGCATACTTTTGCTACAAAAATATAGAACCTTGATTCTTGTGTAAAATTCGGCGAAAATAACGAAAAGCACATTAAAAACGTTCAGAAACCACTCATTAACTCAGGAAATCACTTCAATTTCAAACAGCCCGCGCTACACTAGACACTATTTGCACCGGTATACTTGCTACTACAAAGACGGAACCATGGTGCATAAGTAAACAACATCGTTACCATAAAATGATGGACTTTCTTTTTTAATACGTGAAATATAAGCTGCATTTGCTGTCTGGTCTTTTCGGTTTATCAAAGATTACAAAATAATATAAGAAATGTACGCATCTAAACGAAACATTCCAATGTTTGTAAGTTCTGTTCATGTTTACATACGAGATGGTTCCATCTTTGTAGTTATAAGTCGGTGATATAGTGTCTAGTGTAGCGCGGGTTGTTTGAAATGGAAGGTATTTTCTGAGTCAATGAGTGGATTTTGAAAGTTTTTAATGTGCACATCGTTATTTTCGCAGAATTTTACGTTAGAAACAATGAATTATATTGATGTAGCAAAAGTACGCAACAGACCCATTACCAGAATTCTTTAGGGTTATTTTTACCGTGGCTCTTGATTTTTTTTTTTTTTTTTTTTTTTGCAACCCTTACTACTGTTTTTCCCAAATTTTTCGGTAAAGACAAAATTTTCTGTCGTTCCGTATGTTTGCTTCGGAAATTTGGGGTAAAATTTGGGTTTTTTTTATAAACCAGTTTTTTCCTGTATAAAAACCTGTTTTTTTATAACCCTTTTTAACCTTGTCCAAAAAAAAAGGGGGGTTTGGGCCCCCTTCGAAGGGGGGGGGCGTTGGGGTTTTTTCCCCAGGACCCCCTTTCATTTTTTCGTTTGCCCTTTCCCTCTTTTTTTACTTTTTGCCCCGAAAGGGGGGGGGAAATTGTTTCTCATTTTCCCGCCAAGGATATAGGTTTTTGCTATAGGAAACCCCCCCAATTTCAAAAAAAAAAAAAAAAAAAATGAAATTTAAAATTTAACGTCCGAATGGACCCAAAATGTTTTTTAAATTTAAAAAACGAAATAGTGTTTTTTTTACACACAATAGATTTTAATAAACAAACAATTTTGATTCAAAAACTTGTCTTTTTAACAATTTTTTTGGAAACCCCTTTTTTTTGTTATTAAAAAAACTAATTTTATTCTGAGTTTAAATTTTTAATTCCCCTTTTTTTGTGAAAAAATAAAAACCCTTACCTGGACTTTTTTAAAGTCAAAAGGGGTAAAGCTTTTGGGAAACCCCTTTTGCCCAGTAGAATTTTGATTAAAAAAGGGTTTTGAAAAGTATAAAAATTGAGGGCATGGCCCTTTTCCGCTAATTAGGGGGCCCAAAATTTTGGAACATATTTTTCCCAATTTTTTTCAGGAAAAAGGTTTGCAAAAGATATAAAAACCCTTGAGGGCGGGGGGCTCCATTTTAAAGCTGAATCGATAGGGGGGTACAAGGGGGGTTTTGGCAACATCACCTTTTTGCCCATGTGATGAGTTATGTGTTGATTGAGAAAAACGAACTCATTGCAAAAGATAAAAAAACCCTTGAGGGCGATCGATCCATTTTCCAAGCGAATCGAAAGAGGGGAACAAGGGGGTTTTGGCAACATCACCTTTTTGCCCATGTGATGAGTTATGTGTTGATTGAGTAAAACGGACTCTTCAAAAGATATGAAAACCCTTGAGGGCGATGGATCCATTTCCAAGCGAATCGAAAAGGGGGGGACAAGGGGGTTTTTTGGGCAACATCACCTTTTTGCCCATGTGATGAGTTATGTGTTTGCATTGATTTAAACGAACTCATTGCAAAAGATAAAAAAACCCTTGAGGGCGATCGACTCCATTTTCCAAGCTGAATCGAAAGGGGGGGACAAGGGGGTTTTTGGCAACATCACCTTTTTGCCCAGTGATGAGTTTGTGTTGATTGAGTAAAACGGACTCATTGCAAAAGATATAAAAACCCTTGAGGGCGGGGGGTCCATTTTCCAAGCCGCATCGATAGAGGGGCCAAGGGGGGTTTTGGGGAATCACCTTTTTCCCCAAAGTGTTGAGTAATGTTGCTTGAAAAACGGACCCATTGAAAAAGATATAAAAACCCTTGAGGGCGATCGACTCCATTTTCCAGCTGAATCGATAGGGGGGTAAAAGCGGGTTTTGGAATAAATTTTTTGCCCATGTTTTTGAGTAAGTGTTGAATTAGTAAAAGGGACCATTGCAAAAGTATGAAACCCTTGAGGGCGATGGATCCATTTTCCAAGCTGAATCGATAGAGGGGTGACAAGCGGGTTTTGGCAACATCACCTTTTTGCCCATGTGATGAGTTATGTTTGTTGAGAAAAACGGACTCATTGCAAAAGATATAAAAACCCTTGAGGGCGATGACTCCATTTTCCAAGCTGAATCGATAGAGGGGTGACAAGGGGGTTTTGGAACATCACTTTTTGCCCATGTGATAAGTTATGTGTTGCATTGAGAAAAACGGACTCATTGCAAAAGATATAAAAACCCCTTGAGGGCGATCGACTCCATTTTCCAAGCTGAATCGAAGAGGGGTAACAAGGGGGGTTTTGGCAACATCACCTTTTTGCCCATGTGATGATTTTGTGTTGATTGAGTAAACGGACTCATTGCAAAAGAATAAAAACCCTTGGGGCGATCGATCCATTTTCCAGCTGAATCGATAGAGGGGTACAAGGGGGGTTTGGGAATAAACTTTTTGCCCATGTGTTGAGTAAGTGTTGAATTGAGTAAAACGGACCATTGCAAAAGATATGCAAACCCTTGAGGGCGATGGACTCCATTTTCCAAGCTGAATCGATAGAGGGGTGACAAGCGGGGTTTTGGAAACATCACCTTTTTGCCCATGTGATGAGTTATGTGTTGATTGAGAAAAACGGACTCATTGAAAAAGATATAAAAACCCTTGAGGGCGATCGATCCTTTTTCCCAAGCGAATCGATAGGGGGGGACAAGGGGGTTTTGGAACATCACTTTTTGCCCATGTGATAAGTTTGTGTTGCATTGAGTAAAACGGACTCATTGCAAAAGATATGAAAACCCTTGAGGGCGATCGACTCCATTTTCCAAGCTGAATCGATAGAGGGGCGACAAGCGGGGTTTTGGCAACATCACCTTTTTGCCCTAGTGATGAGTTATGTGTTGAATTGAGTAAAACGGACTCATTGCAAAAGATATGAAAACCCTTGAGGGCGATCGATTCCATTTTCCAAGCCGCATCGATAGAGGGGCCACAAGCGGGGATTTGGCAACATCACCTTTTTGCCCATGTGATGAGTTATGTGTTGCATTGAGTAAAACGGACTCATTGCAAAAGATATGAAAACCCTTGAGGGCGATCGACTCCATTTTCCAAGCTGAATCGATAGAGGGGTGACAAGGGGGGTTTTGGCAACATCACCTTTTTGCCCATGTGATGAGTTATTTTTAAATTTAGAAAAACGGACTCATTGCAAAAGATATGAAAACCCTTGAGGGCGATCGATTCCATTTTCCAAGCTGAATCGATAGAGGGGTGACAAGCGGGGTTTTGGCAACATCACCTTTGTGCCCATGTGATGAGTTATGTGTTGAATTGAGTAAAACGGACTCATTGCAAAAGATATGAAAACCCTTGAGGGCGATGGACTCCATTTTCCAAGCTGAATCGATAGAGGGGTGACAAGCGGGGTTTTGGCAACATCACCTTTTTGCCCATGTGATGAGTTATGTGTTGCATTGAGTAAAACGGACTCATTGCAAAAGATATGAAAACCCTTGAGGGCGATCGACTCCATTTTCCAAGCTGAATCGATAGAGGGGTGACAAGCGGGGTTTTGGCAACATCACCTTTTTGCCCATGTGATGAGTTATGTGTTGAATTGAGTAAAACGGACTCATTGCAAAAGATATGAAAACCCTTGAGGGCGATCGATTCCATTTTCCAAGCTGAATCGATAGAGGGGTGACAAGCGGGGTTTTGGAGACATCACCTTTTTGCCCATGTGATGAGTTATGTGTTGAATTGAGTAAAACGGACTCATTGCAAAAGATATGAAAACCCTTGAGGGCGATGGACTCCATTTTCCAAGCTGAATCGATAGAGGGGTGACAAGCGGGGTTTTGGCAACATCACCTTTTTGCCCATGTGATGAGTTATGTGTTGAATTGAGTAAAACGGACTCATTGCAAAAGATATGAAAACCCTTGAGGGCGATCGTTTCCATTTTCCAAGCCGCATCGATAGAGGGGTCACAAGCGGGGATTTGGTGACATCACTTTTTTGCTCATGTGATGAGTCCAGTGGGGGATCAAGCCCTTGAGAACGCGGGGGGGGGATGAACATGGGATTTTGGCCCCTTAGTGACCCCCGTTTCTTTTTTCCCTCTTGCTCACCCTTCCTTTCCCCTCCTTTCCCTCTTTTGGGCTGGAAAGGCTATCGTCCCCTCAGTGTTGCCAGATTGGGGTGAAAAAGCCGTACGTTTTACATTGTTTTAAATGGGGACGATACGGCTTTTTACCGTCGATCTGGCAACACTGCGTCCCCTTCGCCACCCCACTGTACCTACTGTATCCGCCAATGACAGTGACAGACGAATTCCTGTACCTGACCTTGCGCGTGATGTTTACGCGTCCGCGCAACGTGCTGCTTTGAATTGAGTACTCATTAAACAAAGAAATTGTCTGTACTTACACCTGTCATTGTATGACCATATTGATTGATCTTGTCGAAAAAAAAAAACGATTGAGTCGTTCGAATGCGTTGATCAAAGGACATAACTAAATCATGTTTTGAGTCGTTTGAAAGCCTATTCTAAACTTGCTTACGATGAACTGCGTTTAAAATGACAATATAATATGGTATCATCATTTTCGACAGCAGATATTACGGTAACGTAATAGCAATGGCGTCGCGTGCCATCTGGCAACAATGCAACTGCTCCATTTAAACTCAATAAATATATCGAATTTTCCTCGTGCACTGTGCACCCCCTGAATTCGATATTTTACATGAGTTTAAGTGGGTGGAATACATTGTTGCCAAATTGCACGCGACGCCACTGCGTAATAGGTTTAAATACCTGAATCAAGTTAACAGCACACTGAAATTCCGAAAATCCAAGAATTTAACCCGTGCGTATATGACCGCAGTCGGTTATTAATAACACCTGTTTTATAAGTGTTTTTTTTTTTTTTTGACCAAATTTCAGCCAAGTTTAGGCCATTTTATTCAAAAACAAATTTTGGGATTTTGCAGCACTTGTCAGCTAGCTAGACTGGGAACTTTCTGCTATGTCATATTCTAATTTTAAAGTTCTGAGATGGCGTAGGTACCTATTTTGTGAAAAGCTAAAAACATCTAATAATTCTGGACATATTTAGTCCATACGGGCTAAATAGTCTATTTTGAAGATCTGCCAAACAGTCCAGGAAAACTCTTTAGTATTATACGCTGAAAGTATGATAGTTGAAGCGTGCAATCTGGCAACTTGTATCTCGCTAATTTCAGAGGTTTTCGCGATTTACCGATACCTGCAAACATTTTAGAAAATATACCTCTTGGCTTCAATTTCTAGTTCCTTTAGAATCAACTCCACAAGAAAGTTGGTTCGAACTTCGTCCCGTTTGCCTTGATTGGTCTACACACACGGGGGAAAAAAAACTACGATGAAAATAACCATACGGATACCTGATTTTGGCACCTGCTAGATGTCATGGTAATGTAAACCAGAAGTATACTATGTTTTGACTAGGTACAAGGTGATGTTACCTGATTGCATGTCAAATTTACTCACAGTATCGGTAAATGTACCATACTTGTGGTCAAGTTTACCATAACATCTAGCAGGTGCCAAAATCAGGTACCCGTATGGTTATTTTCACTAATCTTTTTTTCCGTGCATATTCATAATCACGCCGTCTCTAAAACACTATTTTTAGAGCAGGGATTAATAAAAGAGTTTGAAATTTTTTTTAACAATTTAAGGGTCATTCCACTGAAAATGTGACACCCGTAACACTTTAAAGTAATATTTCTCAGGTACCAATAAATTTGTTGCATTTTTGAGGCTAAGAAAGAAATGAGCTTTAGTAGAATAATTTTTATTGAATGACATTATTTTCTTCAAACCAAAAAATGTCGATCAATAGTGTTACGGGGGTCACATGTACTGTGGAATGACCCTTAATACATTTTCAGGTTTATTGAATATCTCAAAAATTACAATTTCTAAGTTAATGCAGTAGCGCACCGAGAGTTTCTTCATCTCTCTCTTTTTTCCTTTAAAAAAAGTATGTTAGACAAGGAGGACAACGGGATAAAATCCCCTTTTCTGTCCTTTTCCTACTTATGCATTCAAATGCGGGAAATGAGAGGGATGGAGGAGATCCTGGTTGCGCCAGTGAGTTAATGTGAACCGTCGTAGGAAAACTTCATACGGTGATTCGACGAAACATGTTGAAAAAGGGCGTTTTTTTTTGAAAACATTATTTTGGGGAAATATAATTTAATGGGAATTCGACTTAAGACATTTGAAGACTGTAGCCGGTTTAGGTCAAAGGAAATGAAACTGTCCAATTTCTTTTCGTCATGGCGTAAGTTCTTACAACACACATAAAATAAGTCCGATAGTGCCTCTTCCAGTCAAGCACTTTGCTATTTTTACGCGAACGAAACAATCATTCATTCATGTCTCCGTTTGTGTCTCGGCAGTGCAGAGTCAGTCTCTAATGTAGCTTACAAGCCGCACTTTTCCCCTTAATTGCCCAATTCCGCGCGCGTTTCGCAGACACGCGAATAAATGCACACTTTCACGCGTCCAATTGTTCACGACCACACTCGTACGTGCGCAATGTGTTTTCGCCAGAACGGCGAGTTTGTGCATGTGAATGTGCGCGTGTATATTGGATGCGGAGACAAAATGCTCTAGTATACATATAATGTGTTTGCGCGCGCAAGTGTTATTATGATTACAAAAGAGTCGTTTATCAGTTCGGAGTGGGTACACACATAACACTTGAATGGTGCTTGTAAACGGCTATGACACTATGACACGCGACTTTTATTCGGAGATGAGCATCGATTATCATCTAGCGCGACTCGTCGCACAGTGGAGAAAGTCAATGAGAGCGATCGGACATGGCTTGGCGACTTTAACCCATTTATGCCTAGTGGAGCGAAAACGCACCAAAAAACACGGTGTTTTTTATACATTAATTCCCAAATGATATTGTATGTGGCTAGTGGTGCGTTTTCGCACCAAGCGTTTTTGGCTATAAAAATGCATGGGGAAAAAAAAAATTGTGTTTTTGGGAGCAAAATGGACTAACTTTGAAAATTTCACGAAAATCTGAGACCTAAAATAGTTCTGGGCACAAATGGGTTAAAATGCGTTTTTCTTTGTTAGCGTCAGGGCTGCCGTTTTGCGTTCAATCAATGCTATTTTTCAATTCATCGATGATTCCACCGGTTGAGAAAAGATTACACAGTTCAGTTCAGCGCATGACTGTAATAAACTAAAATACACGCATCTGTAATCTTTCCTCAACCGGTGGAGTCGTCGATGACTTCAAAAAACTTGCGGATATTTTAATTCATCAACGGAGTCTCCACCGATTAAGGAAAAATTACTGAACAGAGTATTTTCGTGCATTACAGTCATGCACTGAACTGAACAGTGTAATCTTTTCTCAACCGGTGGAATCATCGGTGATTAGAAAAATAGCATTGATTATATGCAAAACGGCAGCCCTGGTTAGCGTGCATTGTAAAAAGTTTTAAAGTGGTTTCATCGGGTTTATTGTAAAATTTCCTTCAAGAACCACCCTTTACAGTTTGTTTTTTTATGATAAAAACATTCAAATTTGCATTTATATTAATAATATTTACAGTGTTGCCAGATCGAGGGCAAAAACCGTATCGTCCCCCATTTACATCAATGTAAAGCGTACGGCTTTTTCACCCCCAATCTGGCAACACTGATCATACATTCCATGTCCTACCCCTCCCATTGACACCCTCCACTGTGCGCCGTTTCGATCTCGGATGAAATAAAGGGAAGGGGAAGTGAAGTGTAAGGTGTATATTAATATAGATGGATTATTATTTTAACATGCTGCAGACTCATCCTGTTGTGATTTCAAAGCGAACAGTCATCCAAAGTTGTCATATATACATATGACTAGAAGCCAAGGTTTATGGAAAACAGGTATGGACAACACTCCGCTCTCGACCCAGGGTGCGTGGCCTTTTGGGAAAAAGCGACTTCGCCGCCATCTTGTCTCCTATTTAGGTACACCTATTTAGGTATTTTGCATTGTTGTATGTGGTTAGGTTTGAAGGGGAAGTTTATCTGAATCAATACTTTATTTATTTGAACAATGAAATGTGATTTTTATCTTTAAATTTTAATGTTGTGACTATAGAATGGATAAACATCATCAATGGGGCTCTTGCAAACTTCTGCTTTTTGGCAAATGAATAGTCCAATCTGATGTAAAAACCAGCGAAAATCACGGAAAATCCAATAAGATAGTCTAAAATTTAGTAATAAACTCATATAACTGCTTAAACGTCAAGTTCGTAATGGCGGTTCAACGCAGGTATCATGGGCTATTCCTATCTAATATGTCACTTTCTCTGTGGAAACACAGAAATAAGTCTCGATTTAGATAGGAATCTCCCATGATGCCTGCGTCTTTCCGCCACTAACAATAAGCCCAATTCTGAGAGTGAATTTTGTGATTTTTCAGTGTACTCATCGTCATTTTTACAGGTTTTTATGCAAGAATCAACTCTTCAATCCCCTATGGCAAAAGTTTGCAAGAGCCTCATTACGCTGTTCACTTTCCTTTTCAAGATGTGAAATCTAAATTTGAACCGCGCGGTCAGAAAAATGGTGGCGGAGTCGCTTTTTTCACAACCAATCAGAGCCAACCTCAGAGTGTTGTCCATACCTTTTAACTTTTTGCAACCGTTGCAATCACTTTTAACTGTTAAATGATCCAATAACTCATACTAATTAATATGATCAATGCAATCAACCGCATTTTACGTTGGTCACATTGGCGCGTAAATCTGCCCGTAAATCTGCACCAGTCACCGTGATGCTCGATGCCGATGCCTGTGTTGCGTGCGTAAAAAAATCCCCGTGCGTAAACTCAGCGAGGTCCAACTGAATTTGGGCCCTGTTCTCTATCTACCTTGACTTAGAAGCCGTGCGTATCTCATAAGAATTGGGCTGTCTGAGTGACTGCACACTTTCGCTATACAAGCGATTTAAAGGTTGATTCAGATACCTATCAAAATCTCCACAAATAACGATGGCAGCAGTGGCGAGGCGTGCAATTAGGCAACGTTTCTTTTTTTCCCATTTAAACACATTAAAAAAGGTCGAAACATCTGGTCATCGCCGATGACCGAAGCATTCGATTCTTTCAGTAAGTTTAAACGGAGGAAGTACGTCGTTGTCAAATTTCACGCCTAGCTACTGGATGGCAGCCAACGAGGTAAAGCAATAGAGAGACTGATACTCCCGAAATGAGGCAGCATGGGCGATCTGATTCTGGCAGTGGCGTCGCGTGCCATCTGGCAACAATGCAACTGCTCCATTTAAACTCATTAAATACATCGAATTTTCCGTGTGCACTGTGCACCCCCTGAAATCGATATTTTACATGAGTTTAAATGGATAGGATACATTGTTGCCAAATTGCACGCGACGCCACTGGATTCTGGTTTGTTTGCTTCACATATTTTTTAACCTTAAATCAAAAATTGTAATTTGTCTAGTGGAAATCGGTTTTAAAGGAAAGTACAAGTATGCAAGAGGAGGATGGGTGGGAGGGGGGGTGGTGTAAACGTGTAATGCACCCGGGCCTCCATCTTGGGAGGCGGGCAAAGAAATAAGAGCCTCCGATATACAGTGCATCTTGGCTTCGTCCTATGAGGTATTTATTTTGCGCCTTCAATTTGCAGTATATGCAAAAACGGTACCGTTACGTAGGAATAGTTATCTCACAACCATAGCCGTAGCCAGGATATTGTCTTTCTCCCTCTTAGTCCATTTGAAAGCATTATGTTAGAAAAGGATGGATATAGGGGCTGTCACGTGACTTCAGCCCCTGTTTCTGTCCTTTTCTAACATATGCGTTTAAATGGGCTAAGAGAGAGAAAGACAATATCCTGGCTACGGCTATATGCTCACAACAACTCCATTAATTCCCGGCGCTTTTGAGAGCAGGTGCAAGGTTAGCTGTTGCACGCTTAGCTTTTGCCTGTTTTTGAAACTGTGGTTAAAGCAGAGAACTTTGTTCGTTACATGTTATAATTTATTAAAAGTTCAATTTGGGTTTTAGGTCTCTTAATTAAATTAATTTCTTTAACAACTAGTTATGAAAAAATCGTATTTTTTTAAAATCCATGTTCAGTTTTATTCTAACTTTTTTACGTTTTAATTTAAATGAATTAAGAATTTTACATGCCTATTTCAATTAACCTAGTCTTGCTTTCCTCCCTATAGAAAATGCAAGCGTTTATTTCTTTCCAGATGTGATATCAGCAAATTTACCAATCTGAAAACCAAAACATTTGTCTTTTCATAAGCTGTACGTTTCTATCTTGTTTAAATATATTTAGTTTGTTAAACGATGTTTATGTCATCGTCGGTTCCCAAGCAAATGGATTATTTAAACTATAGTATCTGTTGGTGCCGTAACATTAAATTCGTCCGAAATCGTTTGTCCAAAATATTTTACTTATTTATTAGAAATACGCAAGTGTCAATAACCGACACATTTTAACAGAGTATTCCTTTATACTCGGCTTTAGTCAGAAAACTACAGTTGACGCAAAAAATAATCTTTTCGCTGGAATAAAACCTCGACTTTTTCTCAACAGAATAATAACGATGTATAATTTCAAAATGTTTTCGAGCACATCACCGGACCCTTCGGTTTGAAAGTTCGCAACCGGGCCCCAAACAATCTTGCGCCTCGGTCAGATCATGTCGAAGAGTTTTAATTTGATCAAATAGTATATTATATATTATTGTCTATATCCCGAAATTAGTTATTAAAAGCCGAAATTATTGGGTAAAGCAAGGACAAAAACCACTTTCTTAGGGGGGGGGGGGTCTCCAAACACATATACGACATGGCTGAGAATATCTCATTTTCCCGATGTGTGGATATGGGGGTGTGGTTCCTTGAGTGAAGGGGGCGGCCCCGTTCTCATAGTTCCTCTATTCATATAGCTATTTCTTCTCTTCGCCTCATGACCTCTTTTCATAGAGCCCCTAATGTCTTCGTCTCCTTTGTGTGGCCTCCGTGAAAGCCCATATAACCCGCAAATCTGTGAGCAAATAGCTTTACTCTCAATCAAATTTTTTCTTCTGGAGACTCTGGTCATATAGGGATCCACTTTCAACCCGTTTTCAAATTGCTTTGGCTCATGCATGACTTTTAAGTTGATTGACTGACTGAATTCTTTTTGTACTCTGATCCATCAGATTCTGATCGAAAACTTATTTTTGGCAGAGGAACGTTAAGTTTTAGTGGCGAAGTTCCTCGATTTTTACCGACTGATAGTAAAATATTAAAGTGATTGTGAGTGATATACTTATAAGAGTCTGGCCTAAGGATCTACTTTCATTCATGCTTCAGAAAAATATTTGTCACCCATTTCCTCTTAATGAAAGAATGTATATTGCAAACTTGTATACAAGAAGGGGGGGGGGTTATGATAATGAATCGCAGATAAAAAAAAAAATAATTATAAAAAATAATAACACAATCCAAAACATTTTATGTAGGTAATATTATTCATTTAATAGCAATAATAATTTTTACTCGGGGGACACATTTTTGGTGGCCTACTTTAATCGCAGAATACAATTATCTCACTGACATTTTATTCACACGTAAAATACATTTTAAATGTCTAGCAATCGCGACAGCGTGAACGTGCCCAAGGATCGTGATATGACTATAAGTGGATAAGCATTTGTCTTTCTATCTCTCTTTCCCCGTTTGAACGCGTGAGTCAGAAAAGGACGGAAATAAGGGCCAAGTCACGTGATGGCCCCCTCTGCTATATTTTTCTTGCACGTGCGTCCAAATGACCACAGAGAGAGAGAAAGACAAATTCCTGATGGATGTGTCCATGGATATGATTGAAAGGGAGTCGCAAATTCGCAAATTCTTAAGACGAATCAAAGATTGACAGGCGCGAACAGTCACTCAAGCGAATTTAATTTAGACTATCTTGAACTTAATATTAGGCCAGGGAATGGGGGGGGGGAGCTTATATTTTTTGATAACGGCAGACCATTATTTTACCTTCGCAAAGAGGAGAGTGCCTGACTTTTGCTTACGAACGTCTCGTTTAAAAATGTGAATATTAATAAGAATGCCTATTTTTTTTATTTCGTTCTTTCTTTTATTTACATATACTGTTAAGAGACCTTCGACCGATTCCCAGCCTGTTCAGCTATGATACCTAGGTTCTTGTTTTGTTTTTGTTATTTTCGTTGTTTTTGTTTTGTTTCGTTTTTTTACTCGAAGATATAAGTATGATTCATCTATTTAGACAAGATTTCTGTTAAAATCAGAAAAGTTTCACAATTGAGCCATCCATCATACCTCAAAACCTTTTCGAAATTGGAATGACGTCACCCAAAAGCAATGACGTAGCTTGCAATTTGGCAACGTTGAACTTTCTATATTGAAACCTATTAAAAATATCGAGCTATCGGGTGTTCGGTGAACACCCTTGAATTTGACTTTTTACATTGGTTTAAATTGACAAAATTCAAAGTTGCCAAATTGCACGCTACACCACTGCCCAAAAGGTTATCACGCTTTCGACCATCGACCTGATTACGATTTGATTGTTATTTATCCCCCAGTGGGGCGAGGCGTGCGATTTGGCAACGTTTTTTCCCCCCCTTAAACCCATTAGAAAGGTCGAAATGTGGTCATGGGCCGAGACTAAAACGTTCGACCTTTTTTGAATTTAAATGGAGAAAATCATGGTTGCCAAAATTCCAAACGCCTCCCCAACCTGTTTTGGGCCCCGCCCGGGTGTTAACCAAAAAAAATGCCTGTGGCTTACTTTCACCTTTTTAAATTTTTTTTTTGGTTTTCGATTTTTGGACTTTTCCCCCCCGTAAGGGCCCTCAAAAAATTTTTAAAACAAAAAAGTGGAAAAAAATTAAAGAAAAACGTGGAAATTTTCTGAAAGAAGTGGGTTTCGATTGTTTGGAAATGGGGGAAATTGTTTTTTGGCCAAAACAAAAAACTTAAGGAAATTTAAAAACGGGGAAGTTCCCCCGGCCCCTTTTACCCCCCCGAAACCTGGAAAAAAAAAAAAATTTAATTAAGGGGAAATTTGAAATTTTTATCCAAAACAAAAAACAAAAAAAAAAAAAAAAAAAAAAAAAAAAAAAAAAAAAAAAAAAAAAAAAAAAAAAAAAAAAAAAAAAAAAAAAAAAAAAAAAAAAAAAAAAAAAAAAAAAAAAAAAAAAAAAAAAAAAAAAAAAAAAAAAAAAAAAAAAAAAAAAAAAAAAAAAAAAAAAAAAAAACAACCAAAACTAAAGCCAGCGTGGTCAATGCTGATAAGAGTCGGCTTCTGATTGGCGGGAAAATGGGGGAAAATTTGTGGTGCCAAACAAAAACCTTATGGAAGTTAACACGGGGTTTTAGTTCCAGGACGTTTATCTCGAAACCTGTGCAAAATTACTTCTAAACAATTAATACGAGTCGATTTAGCAGAATTATCCGAACAAATTGATAGGTCACATTGACAATAGAAACTTCAAAAGGATGTTCAGTTGAAAAGTACACATACTAGTGAGTTACTCAAACACACGCCAAGCATGTAGACACACAATTGTGCGTACTTTTCAACTGAGACAGTCTTTTCGAATTTGCAATAAAGTGGCACTTATGACCTATCAATTTGTTCGGAAAATTATGCTAAATCGACTCGTATTAATTGTTCAAGGCAATTTTGCACAGGTTTCGAGATAAACGTCCCGGTAAAGAAAACCCCATGTTAATTTCCATAAGAGGCCAAAAACAGTTTGGCACCACGATGACAGCCAATCAGAGGCTAGCCAGCGTTTCCGATCTCTTATCTGCGTTGACCACTCAGGCCTTCCATTCAATTGCGACTTTGTTTACTCTTCGGGCTCAACGCAATCATCTGCGTGTGAGACCATGAATCATGATACATAAGGCGTAACATTACTCGATACCTGGTGTGTACAATGGCTTTCAAAAGAAAAGTATCCTGATAGAAATTTTCATTATTTCATTTCTCGACCAACTTTGAGAAATTTTACGGTTTTCAGGTATTTCCTAGTCTCATATAGCAATCGTTTTGCCCTTCAGTGATTTTATGCCTCAAAAAATTTAAAACTATGGAAAATGGAAAAAAAAAGAAAAATTCATCGAGAACCATTTCGATGAGAAAACTTTCTTTTGAAAGTCACAGTGAGTTTCAAGGGATTGTTTAAGAACTCACCTGTTTGTTGATGAAGTCAACTACTTGTTGATTTGAGTCAGGATTGATATCAACGCAAATGACGTCACAGCCGAGGTGAGACAACTGGATGGCAAGCTGTCGCCCGATCCCGTGACCGGCTCCCGTAACCTGAAGAAAAGAGGAAAAGAGACAATAAGTTAAGGAATTTTGACAATTTCTATAACAAAACAAAAAAACAAAAACAAACAAACTAAAACATTAACCAAGGACCAGGCTAGTTCAAAAGACCGCCCCTCTTCCGTTTAAATCGGAGATTACTAAGCCGAAGAGATATGGCACTTCCTATCTCCGCCTTGTTGAAAAACTGTTGGCTGGGCTCCGTAAAAAACGCCTGCAGCATGGCCGTGATGCAAAGTGCAGTACGATGGTGACCGTAAACATTGTTGTTATCCATGTTGTTGGAAATGAGAGTAGATTCTCTACAGCACCTAAATGTTTGTCATTTAATGGCCGATGGGATGATTAAAGTGTCTTAGATTTTCAGACTCACGTTCAAAATATACTCAGAGCTCATTAAACTTCCCAAACACAATTAATCTTATTAATTTAGTTAGCGGCGTTGCTGTCAACCCTCAGTTCAAGCAACAACAGTAGTAACAATGTTTACGGTCACCAGCGTACGCCACATTGCATACTTCGTAGGAGCCGAACAACACTTTTAAATCGTTATGCCATATCTCCTAGCCTTAGTAATCTCTGGTTTAAGTGCGAAAGGTAGTTAACTATTCGTACTCGGGGAGTTGGAATTGCCTATACGACGATTTGAAGGCGCCCGACGAAACCTTATCTTTCTTATAAGTTTACTCGGGCTTGGCCTATAAGAGGTTAACCCTTTATGGACCAAGCCCGAGTATACTGGTTTTACTCTTCTAGTCTATTTCACATTGTTCCAGTATTATGACTACGAATAAACTTGATTCTGGATGTAGACACTTGCAGGATAAGGTTTCGTTCGAGCGCCTTCAACTCATCGTATAGGCAATTCCAACTCCTCTGAGTACGAACAGTTAATTACCTTCCCTTTATAGACGGAAGAGTGGAGTGTTTTTTTTTTTTTTTTTTTTTTTTTAACTAAACTGGTCTGTAAAGGGTTAAGATTTCCAACATCCGATTCCAGGCGTCCTGCTTTGCGCAGTGACATCTCGTGCTATTTTGCAACCATGATTTTCACCATTTGAACCAGTGCAAAAGTATCGATTTCTTGCGGGCTCAAAGGACCTCCTGAATATCGATTATTTTCCTTAGTTTTTTATGGAAAGAAATTGCTGTTGCCACATTTCACGAGCCACCACTGGCTTTGCTTTGTCGATTTACCGACCTGTTCACGGCCAAATGAAGCGTTGAAATAATATACATATAATGAGGTATGCACAATCAGTTGTTGCAAAGATTATGCATCTTCTCCTTGATTATCTAAAATACTGAGTGTGTTTACCAAAGCGGGGTTTTTTTTCTGGAAAAAACCATTCATTAAATGAGAAATTTAATTTAAAAATTTTTGTTTCACTGGACGTCATTGGTGATCTATTTGACAAAAAAACAATCTTTGCAACGTCTATGACGCTTCATTCGTTATATATTTCAACGATTCAAATGTCAGTGGGTATCCATTTTCATTTTCAAAGGAAATTTGCAATTCTAGCCTCTTCCATTGCCTCCGTAGAAACTATATGCATATCAACAACCAATCAGCACTCGTGACTACAGTTTCACTCCCCTCTAATGTTTTTAATATTCTGCAATTTAACATTTTACGAGCGAAGATTAAGACTGACCGTTTTGTCACATTTTTGGCTTATCTGAACGAATTAGGGTAAATCTTGACCGTGAAATAAAAACAAAAAGGTGTGAACAGGACACTATAAACGATAAATGTCATAAAAATGACCCATTCGCAATATAAAACGGCGAACTGCAAAATTACTCAAGACGATTCATCGCCAGGAAAGAATGCGATCTTATGAAGTTGAGAAAAAAGAAGAAGAAGAAAAAAAAGAATAAATAAAATTAATGAAAGGGAGGAGGGGGAGACTGGCCGACAAACGTTGAGGTGTCGACGCGCAAAAACAATTAAAATATCGGTCAAGAACAGCAACATCTTTACCTAGTTATAGAATCCCGATGATTAACTAGAGGAAGCAGCTATCAAGCGCAAGTGCAAACAGCCAGATGAGCATTGTTGCCATATTTCGGAATAAAGTCAGATCCCCCCCCCCCATTGAAATTAAATGGAGTTAGACAGCCTATCTTAGCCCCTGTTAATGTACCCAAGTTCAAGGAACATTCTTAAATCTATCTGTCCACAATTCAATTTTTTTAAGCCTAATCGATTCCTCTTTGTGTCCTCAACCTAGGAGATTTTGAAAATTCTCAAAATTGTCCACAGGACAATTTTTTTTTTCTTTTTTTTTAAAGCATATTTTTTGGTGGTATTTCTTGCGTAAAATGGTGGCGATAAATAATTTGGGAAAACCTTTGAGTTAAAAAGAAGAAGAAATCTCAAGGATTTAAATGAGCCAAAGTTTTTGAAAATCGATTCAGTAGATCCTGAGAAAATGTTCCTCTTTATGTGTGAGAAAACACAATCTCAATTTAAAAATTCCGGAAAAAAAAAACGTTTTAAATGCTCAATGCACTTGACACTTCTTTTATTTTTCTAATAAAATTATTCTTACAGAAAAGCCTACTCATCGGAAATAAGTGAACTTGGTCTTAAATTAAAGCTGAGCCTCGGCTGAGGATATATAGAATAAAGTTAGCTGAAAAAAACTAATTTTGAAAATATCGACCAAAATCCTTGTTTGACTCCCCTTAACGCAAACCGTTGGAATGGGGCTCTTGCAAACTTTTGCTACAAGCAAATAAATAGTCCAATCTTATGTAAAGACCTGCAAAAATCAAGAAAATTACACTAAGTAAGTCAAAAATTTAGTAATAAACTCACATAACTGCTATAACGGCAAGATGGCAATGGCGGTTTGACGCAGGTAATATGGGAGATTCCTGTCTATTATGTCACTTTCTCTATACGGAAACACAGAGATATATGTCTCAATTTAGATAGGAATCTCCCATGGTACCTGCGTCTCTCCGCCATTAAGCCCGATTCTGAATGGAGCTGTTGCAAACTTTTGCTACAGGCTTATTAATAGTTGATTATGGGGTGATACCCTGTAAAAATAACGATTAGCGCACTAAAAAATCACGAAATCCACTCCTAAACTCACAAAATGCTTTTAAACGCGAGACCGTAATGGCGGCCGAGGCCGCGGTTTTCTTATGGCAATTGTGTGCTTCTTCTTCTTCTTTTTGTGTGGTGTTGCGAGACTACCTCCTGTAGATGGCGCTGATTGAAGATAGGGAAACCCAATGCAAACCGCGGCCCCGGCCGCCATTACGGTCTCGCGTTTAAAAGCATTTTGTGAATTTAGGAGTGGATTTCGTGATTTTTTAGTGCGCTAATCGTTATTTTTACAGGGTATCACCCCATAATCAACTATTAATAAGCCTGTAGCAAAAGTTTGCAACAGCTCCATTTCGTGATTTTTTAGTGTACTCGTCGTAATTTTTACAGGTTTTCATGCAAGAAATCAACTCTTCGATCCCCTATAGCAAAAGTTTGCAAGAGCTCATTTGAAGTGAAATCTGACAACGCACTGGAGAGACTGCAAGCAGTTTAATACTCGCTTCTCACAACTTATAGATCTACAGCGCAGGGCTGCCGTTTTGCGTATAATCAATGCGATTTTTCAATTCACCGATGATTCCACCGGTTGAGAAAAGATTACACAGTTCAGTTCAGTGCATGACTGTAATAAACTAAAATGCTCGTATCTGTGATCTTTTCTCAACCGATGGAGTCGTCGATGACTTTAAAAAACTTGCGGATATTTTAATTAATCAACGGAGTTTCCACCGATTAAGGAAAGATTACAGATCAGAGTATTTTCGTGCATTACAGTCATACACTGAACTGAACTATGTAATCTTTTCTCAACCGGTGGAATCATCGGTGAATAAAAAAATAGCATTGATTATACACAAAACGGCAGCCCTGCTACAGCGAAAACGGACCTTGCGGCTGCCGCTGCAGCGTTGCATTTCCAGTTCTTGTTCGACAATCATCTATTGATGCATAAATTGCAAAGGGTAATCCGTTTTCCTCCTTCTTGCATCTTGTAGCCATTCTGTGCACCTTTTACTGCCGTTATTTATTCAATGACATAATAGAGTGGACATCGCGTCGCGTTGTCGTGCATGAACCGTTGCGCGGCGGAGGTTGCGCGCTTAGCGTTTTTCTCTTTTTTCCTCCTCTTAAGATTGCTTCAATGAGAAGTCCAAGTGCTCTACTTTGAACGATTTATTGATTTAAGAGTTGACTTCTGATTATTTATTTTTTTTTTTTTTTTTTTTTTTTTTAATAAAAAATTTGGATTGTGTAGATCCTGAGGTCAATGAAGAAGTGCACGGAAAAAAAAGATCAGTGAAAATAACCATACGGATACCTAATTTTGGCACCTGCTAGATGTTATGGTAAACTTGGCCAGAAGTATACTATGTTTTGACCAGGTACTAGGTGATGTTACCTGATTGCATGTCGAATTTACTCAAAGTATCGGTAAATGTACCATACTTCTGGTCAAGTTTACCATAACATCTAGCAGGTGCCAAAATCAGGTATCCGTATGGTTATTTTCACTGATCTTTTTTTTCCGAGAGTTATTCTGGCAACGTTGCATTTTGTCTATTCAAACCCACGAAAAATATCGATTTATTCAGTGGCCGGAAACCACCTATAAAATCGACCCTTTGCATATTCGTTTAAATGAACAAAAAATGCAATTTTGCTACTTATCCGCATCGCGCTGTAGCTTGAGAGGTTCTTCTCTCTAGGTCATTTCATTGCTTTTACGTACTTTCTCCTGTACTCGCTCTTGCTGTTTTGTTTATTGTATGTTTGCTATTGTTTTCTTATTCTTTTCAATTTTTTTTTTTTTTTTACTTTATTTCGGTGTACGTTTGTTTGATTTGGTATGATATAGCCATAGTGGCGTAGCGTACAATTTGGCAACGTTGTACTGTGTCCATTTAAACCCATGTAAAAGGTCGAATGCGAAGGTGTTCACCGAACACCCACTAGTTCGATATTTTTAATGGGTTTAAATGGACACTGTAAAAGTTGCCAAATTTGCTCGCTACGCCACTGGATGTAGCCTGTACCTTATTATTTTGTTCTTTTCAACGCCCTGAGGATGGACCCTTGGTGGTCCGAAAATCTTCGGCTACATGTAATGTAAGTCACTCAATTTTATACTAATAAATTAAATATGTATAGCATCAAGGTTCTATTCATCTTCCTTTTAACAACAGACCTACTCACAAAATGTTCAATTTGTTAAAAGTTGCTAAGTCGCAGAATATAGCAAGCTTTGCCACTGCCTACGGGATGTACTACAAAGGGTCAGGGCCAGATAAACTAGCTTTAGCTATAGCTTAGGGGCGCCAACTTTTTGAGGGATAGATTTTTATTGAGGTGAAACAAGAGTCTTAGCTCTTCAAGGCTCCCCACTTTTACATGGAAAAGGGTCAACAACAATGGAGAAGAAAAAGTAAGATCTTTGCATTTATTGAAGCCCCCTCCCCCTCCCCACACTTTTGAACCTCCGAACCGCCCGAGCTCATGGGCGCTTGTAAACATTGAGCGTTGAGCGCTAGCGGTAATATGATATTACTTTTACTTTAAACCGATGATAAAGATTGTCTATGATTAACGCTATTATTTAGCAGTGTGTAGGATTTGACCGTTGCCATGGTGATCAGTGATCATACGTTGTTAACTGTCCCGTTAGTTCTAGCTTTCGATAACATTATAAAGGCTACTCATGGGTAACCATAAAAATACTATTAGGAATGGAAGTAACGGGGGACTTTACCATGGTTATGGTTACCATATCAACTGCCAAGTCCTATACAATGTTCGACCAATAGCGTCACTCATAGACAGTTTTTATCATCAGCTTAGTGTATAAAGTAAACGATCAGACCGCAGGACCAAGCAATTCCTAGTAGAAATGTCACATGGGAACCCATGAAAAAATTCCTAGGGGCTCCCATGTGAATTTGGTATCAGGTACCCCAGGGAAATAACACGACCATTCCCATGGGAGCCCATGAATACCCATGGGAACCCATGGGAACTCGAAAGTTTCATGGGTTGCCATGTGACATTTCTACTAGGGATATGTCTTGTCTATTGTTCCCAGAAATTTCAAATGAGACATGTTTTTCGATTCAGACCTCCTTTATAATCGATCTGTACACCTATAATGGGGGCAGTTGCAAGCGTCTGAAACATTGTGTTTTTTATAAAGAAAATGAAAGTACCTACTTGATCCCTGGTAAAAATGGCAAGTACAAGTTAATACAAGCTCTACTAACGTTGATACAGTTTTTACTAACATGTACTCACTTTGTTCCAAAAGATAGTAGAAGTTAGTAGGAAGTTAGTAGAGCCTGTTTACCATTTTTACCAGGGATAGCTGAGAACAAAACATGGGCGTCATTTCAAGTTCGGCTTGGGGGGGGGGGGGCAAAAAATCTTATGACCTTTTTTTTTTTTTTTTTTGCTCATCATTATAATTTTCGGCTTGGAGGGGGCAAAAATCGGATAACCTTTTTTTTCTTTTTGGTTCATCATCATAATTTTCGGCTTGAAGGGGGCAAAAAAATCGGAAAATCGGATAACCTTTTTTTTTTTTTTTTTTTTTTTTTCCCCCTCATCAATATAATTTTAGAGCCGTCTTTTGCGGGCAATAATCGGATGACCTTTTTTTTTTTGCTCATCAATATAATTCGTGCCAGTTTTTGAGCCTGACTTCAAATCCTTGGGGGGGGGATTCAAATCCCAGCCCCCCCCCCCCCTAAATGACGCCCATGGAACAAAAATGCCTTTGGTTTCTAATTAAGTCCCATTCTTCTAGAGATGAGATTTTGGCCCAAAATACATTGTTTTAAATGGGAATTCCGGGTAGTGACGTCACTACGCACTCGATTTTTTACAACTTTACACGTGTGTATCACCAAAACCGGGACACTTGGGTAAAAAAAAAACAAAGGCACTATTGTTCTCAGCTCATCAAGTTCTACCATTTTCTTTATAAAAATTAAAAATGGGTCTGTTGCATACTTTTGCTACAACAATATAGAACCTTGATTCTTATGTAAAATTCGAGCGAAAATAACGATGCGCACATTAAAAACGTTTAAGATCCACTCATTAACTCAGGAAATCACTTCAATTTCAAACAGCCCGCGCTACACTAGACACTATTTGCACCGGTATACTACTACATAGACGGAACCACCGTGCATAAGTAAACAACATCGTAACTACAAAATGATGGAATTCCCTTCTAAATACATGATCTATTGGCTGCATTTGCTGTCTAGTCTTATCGGTTCATCAAAGATTACAAATAATATAAGAAATGTACGCATCTAACGAAACATTCCAATGTTTGTAAGTTCTGTTCATGTTTACATAAACGAGATGGTTCCATCTATGTAGTTATAAGTCGGTGATATAGTGTCTAGTGTAGCGCGGGCTGTTTGAAATTGAAGTGATTTCCTGAGTTAATGAGTGGATTTTGAACGTTTTTAATGTGCGCATCGTTATTTTCGCCGAATTTCACGTTAGAAACAAAGAGTTATATTGATGTAGCAAAAGTACGCAACAGACCCATTTCAGACCCTTGCAACTGCCCCATTATTTGGCTTCCACAAAAGTAATGCTCTTATGTATAAGTACTCACCAGGGCGATATGTCCATTGATATCTTTAAGAGGAACTGGTTTAATGAGCCTCCATATTGCTCGGATAATGTAACCGATGGTTTGGAAAAGGACGCTTAGGATGGCCAAAAGGAACTTGCAAGATTCGACCAATTGTTTTTCCGATTTGATTGGGCTCGTTTCCATTGTCTTGCCTCTCTCATTCCGAGATGTCCTCTCTTCTATCCGTGCAAATATGAAAAACAAAAAGAAAAACAAATCAGGATTAAATCAACGGACTATTATAATACCAAGCAGTGATTAAGCTTAACCCTTACCCTTCCACAGCCAGATTGCCATAAGAGACAGTTATAATAGAGGGTGGCCGACTTCTTACCCGGAACTCAACAAGCGAATTTTCGCGATCGAATATCATTCACCGTCGTATGAATATTCGATGGATTCGAATTTTATTTTGATGATATTCGATTGTTTCGTTGGTCTCACCGGAGACCGTTGAATTCCAACAATTGGAAATTTCGAATTCACCTCCGGAGGTAGATTCGATATTCGAATTGTTGCAACCGGTGTCAGAAATCTCATCTTCTATCCTTTTTGACTTATCGCCACGATAATTTCAGAAATGACGAACTTTTCGAATAAAGTTTATTGTACAGACCATTGTTTGTCGCGTAGTAGAAGTCATTTGCCTTTCGGAAAAACATAATTTTAGCTTCGAAAACGCTAGTTTTTTGTGTTAAAAATGGCCATGTCATTCAGAGCTGATTTAGAGGTTATAAATGTTATGGAATATTACTATCGCAGTTTTCATTTTCACGAGAATATCATTCAGAAGTTCATTCTCGACTCTCATTGGCTAGATTTTTCACCGATCAGCGGCATCAGTAAGCAATCACCAATTCTTGAAGTGAATGATATTCGATCGCTAAAATTTGCTAGCTGAACAGTAATCAGAGACAAATAGAGACCTAGCACACCGTATATACTTCCCGTGTTAGAAAAATGAAGCAAGTTTATTGGGCACAGTTTTGTCCGGGAGTCACCGGCTGCAACGATGTGCAGTCGCCTACAATGTTGAGTGGTGAGCTCAAAGAAAGGCTGTGATTGGTCCGCGGTCCCGGAAACGGAAACAGGTTTTGCTTGGTGAATGCAAACCACGCGCTCATTTGTCAACAGTAGGCGACTGATGGCTGTTGTTTCGATGAGTTCCGACCAAATTTGCGCTGGGAAAGTGGACACCTGTAGGAAGCTTTGTGCTGGGCCTCTATTTGTCTCTGACAGGAATTAACATATAGGGAGCATGAAGGAGCGTCATTCAACATGATCCATACGTTGACTGATGCAATTTCGGTGCTTCGGTCTCATTAGGCAAAAACCTCAACAACTTTTCTCAGCAGTCGACGTATGAACCATGCTTGCGGTGTTCTGTTGAGACCCCGAAAAAAAAAAAAAGTTGCCACCTTTCGCAAAAATAAGGCAAGATATATAGTGCGTGATCTCTATAATGGTTTCTCTGGTCATTTGCGGATCCAGCCCGCGCGAACTGGAGAGAGGGCGAACTTACGATTTTCACCCCCCACGGTAACCCCCCCCTCTTTGCTTTACCTTCTTTATTTCCCCTTTCCTCCCCCTTTTTTACCCTTTTTTGGCCGAAGGGGGGGGGGGTTCCACCAACGCAGATTACAAAGTCAAGTCACCACTCAATCTTTCAAAGTGAGTAGGCAGTTAAACGTTCCTACTTTGGGTCGTTAATTTTGCCTACGCCGTTCATTTTGAAGGCGTTCAACTAAACTTTCTACGGCAAATGTTGACAATTTTGAGTCACTGTTTGTGTCATTAAGAAATTGATGGGCTAATTGTTCGCAAGGACAACGAATATACTCATTACTCAGGCGTGGTGTTGGAAACACTATACAGTGCACGACGCTACCATCATGGGCAAAAGGAAGCAACCTCTCCCCCCCCCTCATTTCAAGGCTTCTTTTTCCCCCTACACTGGTCCCGGAAATACGCCGACAGAAGAGAGAAAAAGGAACTGCCTGAAAGTGTCGAAAAATGGGCAAAAATTGGAATCCCCCCCCCTCGGAGTTTTCCTGGATGTGCCGCTTGTCTTCATTAAGCATCACTTATAGAAGTAGCATCGAGGACCTTCCACAGATTCATGCCGAACATGGGCGGAGCCAGTAATTAGGCAACTGTGGTTTCTTCCCATTTGAATGTATGAGAAACAATCGATTAAAAATTGGGCCATGGCCCCCTCAAGAATCGATTGTTTCTCATAAATTCAAATGGATGGAATCCACAGTTGCCAAATTGCTGGCTCCACCCATGATGCCGAACAGTGTTGCCGTTTTCCATCCAATTTTTCCCATTTGATCCAGCGTAGAATGGGGCAGTTGCAAGGGTCTAAAATTTTGTGTTTTTTATGAAGAAAATGGAAGTACTTGATGAGCTGAGAACAAAGATGCCTTTGGTTTCTAATTAAGTCCCATTTTTCTGGAGATGAGATTTTGGCTCAAAATACATTGTTTTAAATGGGAATTCCGCGTAGTGACGTCACTACACACACGAATTTTTGTAACTTTACACGTGTGTATCTCCAAAACCAAGACACTTAGGAAAAAACCAAAGGCACCATTGTTCTCAGCTTATGAAGTACTATCATTTTCAGTATAAAAAACACAACATTTCAGACCCTTGCAACTGCCCCATTTGGTAATTTATAGGAGAATCTGGCAACATTGGTGTCAAACAAAATTAGGCCCTAGATCTACAACCAACAGACCGAAAAACCATTTTCAAATCGAAAAACATCGGGTTTCGGTGTTCATCCAGTCTACTTCCGACCAATGCCAATGGAAAAGCCTTAATTTTGAAATGACCATCACATCACTGACCCATTTACCCTGAAAACAAGTCCGTGGAAAAAAAAAAAAAAATAATAATACTCGCCCGGAAGGATGAGTTGCGGTGCTTGTGTGCTTAAACTTCAGTAAAACTCTTTTCAAAGCCATATTAATTATCGGAGTCGCGTCGAGTCGGTTTGAACTTGCGCCGACTTCGACGATACGATTTACGCTCCTCTAATTGTAAGTTGTGCGAGCTCGCCAAGGTCACGCGTGAGATACTTCAGGGAGATCTCTATAAATCTGAGCTGTATCAGTGTATCCTCTCCTCCTCCTCTCTCTCTCACCTTCTCACTCTCTCTCCCTCTCTTTCTCTCTCTCTCCTTCTCTCCCTCTCTCTCTCTCTCTCTCTCTCTCTCTCTCTCTCTCTCTCTCTCTCTCTCTCTCTCTCTCCTCCTCTCTCTCTCTCTCTCTAACTCTCTCTCCCCTCCCCCAGTAATCTTGTAATCACCTAATCTCATATATACGCACGCCACACTGGACGATGATATCTGCATCTGCACAGTTCCATCTGAGGTCAAGGTCTCATCATTCCAGCGATGGTACACCCGCTCTCTACTCGCGCACGATATATATGTATGTATATTGTATTTACCCCCAACGAACCAACGTATATCTTTGTCCGAGCGCTTATTAGACAGATATTTACACCGAAGTTACATTTCATGGATCTACGTCAGTTGTAATTATATTTTACAACTTGATTGATCCCTTGTGTTTATGGTACGTGAATAGAATTTGCGTCGAATTGTACCATGGAATAAAAAAAAAGGAAACCCCCGGCCGAGGGGGGGGGGGAGGGGTTATTTGTAGTACTGGAGGATGAGAAATGCTGACTCATTTCTGGTTCGGACATCATTAAGAAATATATATTTATGTCCGTGTCTATTTGTATGATTGAGTTGGATAATTTGTCATCGACTTTATTTATGTTTACTATGCTCATTTCCTATTGTGTGGTTAATTGTTAAAGTGCATTGTTTAACACCCCCGAAGCACACAATGTACACATATTTCCCTCTTTTTAAAGTATTAAAAGTTAAATAATTGGTTATTTAAGTATTGTCACCCTTCTGGCTGACATCGAGAAAAATATTAAAGCGTTCACCAAAGTTTGAAAAGTTCTTGGAGAAAATGTCCGCTAAAAAATTTCCAAGACGAAAATGTCCAAAGCCCCAAGTCAAAGAAAATTTAGTCCAGCAACGAAAATATCCCTTCGTAAAAAGAGTCCAGTACACTTTAGGTCCAACATATAAAAAGGTCCACTACAATTTTCAACCAACTTTAAATAAAGTCCAACACATAACTTTTCCAACATAAATCAAAGTTCACAACCATTTTTGTCCAACATATAAAAAGAGTAATAATGGTCTTGTCCAACTGTTAAAGTCTAATGTAATACTAAACAACTCTTTCCAATAGAACTTACCAGTGCAACTGTTGACTTTTACACCATATTTGGACAAAATAGAATTGTGGACATTATATGCTGTGGACTAAAAATTGTATGGAACATTATGTCATCTGGATCAAAAATTACGTTGGACAATGAATAATTATGTGGACGTAAAATGACACTGGACGTTTTTTAACTTGGACGAAAAATTACATTGGACGTAAAATTCTACGGACGTTATTTCTATGTGGACGATCACTACGTCGGGGGGGCGGGGGGGGCGCAGAGAGTCTAATGCACCCGGGCTTCCATTTCGGGTGGTGAGCAAAGATCCTCCGATATAGTGACGTACAGAGTGGCTTCGCCCGAGGAGGTAATCCATTTGCGCCTTCAATTCCTGGTTTATGCAAAAACGGTACCATCGTGTAGGAATAGTTATCTTACAACAACTCCATTTATTTCCGGCGCTTTTGAGTACAGGTGCAATGTTAGCTGTCTTACGCTGCGCTTACGCTTGCTTGTTTCTGGAACCGTGGCGAAAGCGGAGAGCGTATCTGGTCCAACATAATGGGATACTGGAAAGTCTGCCTTTGAAGCAATGAGGTTGATCCAGCTCCCATAAGAAAAGGACTATCCTAAAAAAATCGCATACATTCAGAGTTGATTGACCTATCGCTGGTAAAAGTTTTTCATTGGTGACCAATAAAACGGTTCCAATTCTCCAGTGACCAATGTAATTTCATTGGTCACCAATGAAAAATTCATTGGTCACTGGAGAATTGGAACCATTTTATTTGTCACCAATGAAAAACTTCTACCGCAGTGATATTTAAGATACGTTTATAAATGTCCAGTTCCTTTAATTTTGTTCAACTGAGGAGGGATCTGGGGCTTAAATTCAAAACTTTGAAGTCCCATAATTTTCGCCCAAATTAATATTTTGGCTGTTCCGTTGCGCCAAAAGATTTTTCTTTAAGAGAACTTTCAATTAAAGTGTATTAAGTCCACACAAACAATTGAGGAGCTAGTTGGAAAAACGGCCTTAGCCGGCTAAGGCCGTTTTTCCGGAGAACAACTTTTCTGAGAGAACATAGGCTCAATAATATCTCCACAAAATTTATGGCCGTACGTCAAAAATTGAGTGAGATATGGGAGTTTATATAGAAGAGGTTGCCACTTCTGCTGGCGACTATAATGACCATAATGGGGAAAATTGAAGATGGTGAAGAGGACTCGGGCAACAGTGAAAGCGACAGTGAATACGAGGACGAATAATTTTATATTCTTTATTTTCTAATAAATTCGCCTCTTTTTCGCAGATTTTTGGTTTTTCTTTTTACATTTATCATGTAGTACATATGTTCCATACAGAAAGTCGTTCTCTGGAAAAACGGAGTTAATACTCAGCGTTTAGTGAGGACTTGTCTCTGTGCAACAGGTCGTTCTATGGAAAAACGACCTTAGTAGACCTTTCGTATTTATCCAATTTCTTCTTTCCTATACAGCCAAAGCATATTTCAGCTGTACCAACTTCAACCTGAGGGTATGGATCAACTTTTTTGATCCAACCCAAGCCTGATTCTTCATCTATGTTAGATTGGCACTAAAATAAAAACTTTAACAGCCGTTTTCTCAGAACGCGATTTTGCTACTTAGGCCGTTTTTCCAGCTACCTCCTCAATTGTGGACTAATTTTTCAATTTTTTCAACTTAAAAAATTTGGTTTTTGGGTCTAAAAAATGCGTGCGCAACGTACGGAGGAGAATAAAAAGTATGGATATGAAAGTCAAAGTTATGTTCTTTTGAATGGCGCAAACTGTAATCCGAAGAAATGATTTAATCATAAGTTATAAGCGTTTAAAGTTGCGCAACTCCTAAATCAGTAGAAATATATGGTGATGTGCTTTTTCAAAAATTGATTGTTTCGGTATTGTTTCGGTATGGTACCGCCGGAAAAAAAAGTTGGAGGGTTAGTTTTATCTTTAGATGGTTCCGTACTTGTGTAGCAATCTGAGTGGTTAATACTTGCAGCGCGATGGTTAAATAATACAGGACTTTTCCTAATGCCTTACTGTAATGGGTTAATTCGCAATTATACGGTTAACTAGAGGCTGGTGGCCGCTTCGCGGCCAAGCATCATTCCGTTTCGCGTTATGTTTGTTTATTCAAGCTAGACTTTGACTCGATGACTTGAAAGTATATCAAAGCCGCATCTTTTGGCAAAAACTGCGTTTCCATCGGATGATTCACGCGAAAGTTATGAATTTTTGAAAGTTGGGACTTTGCCCCCCTCTAACTCTCCCCCCTAATTATTTTTAGAAAAAGTGTGTTTTAAAAAAGATATCTTGTATCAAGTGCTATCAAAATACAAAATTCAGAAAAATCCGTAAGGGGGCGAAAAACCCTCATTTTGAATCAAGCTCTTTCAAAAAATCACAGGAGCCAATTGGACCCATCAAAATGGAATCACCTGAAATTGATAAATGAAAAAAAAAACATAAACTAAAATAAATAAGTAAAAAAAAAACAAAAAAACAAAAAAAAAAACTTACAAATACACAGAAGAACATAACTACATCAAATATCATTCTTCAGCAATTCCATGGACCGACCTTCCGTACAAAATCACAATCATCATAGCTCAGAGTGTCAACAAACGTATGTTAACCAATGATCAAGGGGGAAAAAATAACCTTAAAAATTAAGATCATGCCTACATATCTACAGTCCACGGAATCACCTCTCTACGTTTATACTGTGTCGCTAGGCGTCGCTAGGCGACAGACTAGGGCTTAAAAACAAATATTATACCTCTCTCTCGCACACATTACGGGGGTACAGCTGCGACTGCCTCCCTCCCACTCATTACGCCTATGGGATTCATAGTTTTTGGCATTTTCGAGGGCGAAGATGGCTCTGAACAGCACCGCCGGTATTTTTCCCGCCATCCTTGTACTGAGCCGCATCGATCGATACCGCACCCACCCCGAACGGTCCAAAGGATTGACGGGAATTTCCATTAAGCTTGGAAATTATATATATTGATTGATGATTGATGATTGATTATATATATTGATATCCTCCATAACCAAACCAAAAATAATTATCCGAATCGCTCCACAATATTGGAACCATCTGAGGGTAAAATTAAGTTTCCAATTTATTCTGTAAACCTCAAAAGAGGCGTCGTAAAATTGTAAAAATGTTTTTAAAAAAAACGCTAGCTATCAGAAGCAATGGCTTACGCATGAATTTTGCTGGTGGGGGCTAGCACTGATGAGCTTTTGACTGAATGTTATTCCCCTCCACCCCTAAAAATCGGGGGTCTTAGCCCCCTTAGTCCCCCCCGCGTACGCCACTGATTAGAAGTACTATCGGCATCAGTCATTTTAAATGACTTTTTTTAAAGGCCGAAGATAGAATCTGCTCTGATTAAAGCCGCTTCTCACAGTGATTGGCAAGATTAGTTCAAGGTCTCAGAAAAGAAGGAATAATTGATGATATGCCAAATTTTAGGAACGATAATTTACTAAACTTCTTTTTTTTGTTGTCCAAAGCGCGGGGTATACGAACGGAAATTAACGCTCGTATTTAAATGACAATGTGAGAATGCGAATCAGAGCAAAAAATTGTCGAACTCGCCATTCCGTTGGAAGATTAAATGCCCAAGGTCAAATATCCATTGAACCGGTCGACAGTTATTTTGACAATATTTGGAATGAACACAATCCGAGTGGGTGATAATTTTATTTTTCATGGGCAATATTAATTGATACAGTGATGAAAATAATTACAGTGGTAGAAATTATAAAGTGATCAAAATGTTGTCCAATTTTATTTTGATTTAACTGGCAGTACACGGGTTAAAAAAGTGGGGGAATTAAGTTGATGACCTATTTTGTTTTTTTGTTTTTTATTTTCTTCTTATTTTTGCTCCTCAAAAACAAATGAAACTCCGTGACCATGCAATACTCGAAAAAAGTCTACTAAGAAAATGGGTCTTAATACAGCGAAAAAGGTCAGGCTAAGCTCGGACTTAGCTCAGAATTTCCAAAAAAGTAGGGAGGAGCTTGAGCTCCTGTCAGTGGTGGATCCAAGAGGAGGCACGGAGGCACATGCTCCCTAGAATTAAGCCTCAAATGTTGCCTTTTTTCAACAGCAAATAGCCCCAAATTGCCTCCTGCGACTATATTCAAATTTCATAGGCGCCCCCCCTCCCCTCCCAATTTTCTGGATTCACCACTGGCCCCTTTCCAACTCTTCTGATATGCTACCTATGAATATTAGACGATTTTATGGACCTTGAAAGTCATGCTGATAATTCAAATACTTTATAATCTTTTACAATCATGCAGTTATATGATAACCTCAGTATTTTCTCCCCGTATCAAAATTTCGAGTTCCTCAAACTCGACGAAGTATCCTTAATATTTAGCCCCCCCCTATTTATATTACAGGAAAGTGTTGCGATTGATGTCGAAATTCAGCCATTATACTTAGATAATCGGTGGAAGTTCAGTGGCTTTAAGTTTTCGATCGGCAATGTCTGTGGTTTTGACTCCTTCTACTTTTCTACCCTTCTGTTAAAGTCTCCGAGGAATCGTTTAGAAAATATGAACTTTATGCGATGCTGTAGTTCAGTGGTTCCCAAACTTTTCAGCTCGCGGACCCCTTGATACCCGGTCGGGCGGCTCGCGGACCCCCTAAAAATGCCTTTTTTTTACATACATGTGACATGAAATGATGCATAAATTGCTAAAAAGAGCATCTGGTTCACTTTTACTCCTTTTCCGTTTAGTCTTTCTATCGAGCCAGTTCAACATTTTTTACGATAAACTTCAACAGGTAAATGAGGAAAAAACAAAAGAAACCTCAAACAAAAGATTTTAAATTTGAAGAGTTTTCGACAAAAATGTCGAATCTGCTAGGAAATTTTAAAATTAAGTTGTTTGTTTATGAAGGTGAAGAAGGCCTAAGAGTCGTTGGTGTTGCTACGATTACGTTCAGTTTTTTTTTTTTTTTTTTTATTTTCCCCGTTGCTTAATTCCTCTTCCGAATTTTTCGCGACGATCGGATCTACTTTTTTTTCGCACTTACGACTCGCGGACCCCCTGGGAGGTCTCCACGGACCCCCAGGGGTCCGCGGACCACAGTTTGAGAACCGCTGCTGTAGTTAATCCTACGGACTTAACCTACCCAAAGAAGATTGTGGATATTTATTCTTCCTATAGGCGCCGGCAGAAAATTTTCCAACTGGGGAGGGGGGGGGGGTTCTTTAAAACCAAATTTCAGGGGGCCAACCTTTGATTTACGTTTTTTTTTTGTTTCTTGTTTTCAGCTTACTTTTGGGAAAACTAGCATGATAATAAAAACATGATGATTTGTAAAATTTCAAGGTAGTGTGCACTGTGCCCTCCCGTGCCAGCTTTTCTGGTTTTTACTTAATATAAATAAATATATAAATAAATTTATAAATTTATAAATTTATAGTTCCAGGTGGCAGGATGAGATGACGAGATTCAAATTAGTCTTAATTTAGCAGATCAAAGAAAGTTTCAGTATTTACCGGTGATCGAAATTATGCACCGAAGCAATGCGATCCGTGGGATGGTTACCCTCTTTTTGATTGGTCCTCTGTGTTATCTCGATGAATTTTTTGTCAATAAACTAATGAGGCGCGATAGATATTGCGATCGGTTCCCGGTTGAATTTTGGAGAAGAGCGAGTAATTTTCGGATACCACTTAAATTTCGAGTGCGGATCATTTTTTTTAAGCACTAACACACACAAAAAACCATTTAAAGACAGTTTTTGCAACATTTGCACCGTTGGAGATATAGAGAATGTTAGGCGACTCCTTAGATTTTGGCGCAGATAGGCCACTTGCATTACTTAAATTCATTGAAATCCAAGCGTTGCAGGTGGCCTACCTGAGTCAAAATCCAAGGAGTCGGCTGACTGTCTTTTTATTCTCAACTGTACCAGTGGCTTGGCGTGCAATTTGGCAACTCTGCACTTTCTTCATTTAAACTTATTAAAAATATCGAACTCTTGAGTGTTCGGCGAACACCAAAGAACTCGACCTTTTACATGGGTTTAAATAGAAAAAATAAAATTTTGTCAAATTGCACGCTACGCCACTAAACTGTACATGCTCCATCTATGAAAACTTTGGGAGACCATTAGCACCCAACCCAGCCTTATTCAACGACTTTAAAGATCAGCCTTTAGAAGGCGTCGAATTCAATTCGACAGCTCCGTATTTCGTCATCTTAAACCCGTCAAAAAAGTGAAACTATCGTGGGTGCACAGTGCACTCCCTCGAATCGATATTTCACATGGATTTAAATGGACAAAATGCAGCGTTGCCAGATTGCACTCGACGCCACTGGTGTCCAGAAAAGCTGCCGCTTTGCGTTTAATTCGTGGCATTCTTTAATTCATCTACGATTCCACCGGTTGAGAAAAGATTACACACTTCAGATCAGCGTAGGACTGTACTGCACGGAAATACTCTGATCTGTAGTATATTCTTAATCGGTGCAATCACCATTAAATTATTAAAATATCCACAAGTTTTTTTTTGTTTTGTTTTTTTTTAACCCTTTACTGCATGACTTTTTTTTTTTTTTCAATAAAATAATTTTTTTTTTCAGTACAATTTTGATCCTTGAGACAGGGAAAAATAGTGAAAAAATTCTTTCCATTATATTTCAATGGTAAAGAGCCTGAATATTATAATTGTTCAAAATATGGCCTTACCCGCATTTAGGTATCCATGCAACTGAAAATAAAGTTTTCAGGCTAAAAAAAAAAAAAATAAAAAAAATAAAGTAGTAAAAAGTAAGTTAGTAAGTTTCAATAGTTGTTTTTTTTTTGTATATGGTACCCCTGCGTTACTCCCAAACATAACAATGAAAATCGGAAAATCTATATCAGATTTTCAGTAAGCTATTTTCAACCACTCTGCACGTTCTCTATCCTGTGCTGCGCGCTCTAGGACAAAATCGACAATTCTTACTCGTTTAGTATCTGTTCCACATGTGACCCACCATGCAGCGACAGTAAAACTCAAGTCCCCTACTTTTAGGTAAGGCTTCAAAGTAATTTGTTCCAGATCTGGGCTCATCTGCAGTTAAGGGTTAAATCATCGACGACTCCACCGGCTGAGAAAATATCTCTGCAGATGGGAAAGTTTTCGTGCATTACAGACATGCACTGAATTGAACGGTGTCATCTTTTCTCAACCGGTGGAATCATCGGTGAATGAATGGGGCTCGTGCAAACTTTTGCTACACGCAAACAAATAGTTAAATCTGATGTAAACCTCAACGAAAATCACACTATAAAAGTCTGAAACTCAATAATAAACTCAGAAAACAGCTGTAACGTCAAGATCGTAATGGCGGAGCCACGCGGGTATCATGGGAGATCCCTGTCTAATTTGTCACTTTATCTGCGGAAACACAAAGATATGTCTAAAATTAGATAGGAATCTTCCATGGTACATGCAGAGTTCTACCATTAAGCCCTATTCTTAGAGAAAATTTTGTGATTTTTGTGTTTTTTTTTTGGTCGTCATTTCAACAGGTTTTTTATGCAAGAATCAACTCTTCAATCACCTGTAGCAAAAGTTTGCAAGAGCCTCACTATACATACGCTAAACGGCAGCTCTGATTTCCATTAAGCTTGAGCAACAAAGAGTATCCCTCCCTTCCACGCGTAATCTGAAGCAAAACCAATGAGCAGTACATTTATCTAGAGTGCAGTGGCGTAGCGTGCAATTTGGCAACGTTGCAGTTCTCCCATCTGAACCCATGAAAAAGATCGAACGATTGGGTTTTTGGGGAACACCTTCGCATTCGACCTTTTGTATGGGTTTAAAAGGACACACTACAACGTTGCCAAATTGCACGCTATACCACTGCTAGAGTGGCAGTCTCATGGGTAACCTGCATAACCACCTACATCTGCAGTCGATCCATCTAACTTCCATGAATTTTTTTAAGTTAGATTTAAGGTGTAATTTTGTCCATTTATTCCAGTGGCGGCTCGTGCAATTTGGCAACAGTGTTTTTATCCCATTTAAATACATGGAAAACAATCGAAACTTGAGGAGGCTGCCAGCCTCCGCTTGAATCGATTTTTTACCTAAGTTTAAGTGGGAAAAATGCGTGGTTGCCAAATCTCACGAGCCGCTACTGATTTATTCTTACGTATTTTGATGTAACGAACAGAGGCTGGAACGTACATGCTTCGATCCGCTAAGCGCCTGCTCTAAAATAGATGGAAATAAATAGAATAAATTACACCTTAAACCCAACCTAAAAATCCTCCATGGTGGTTACGCAGGTTACCCATCAGACTGCCACCTTTGATAAAAGTAAAGCTCGTTGGACCCTACTGATGTTCTGTAAGCGAAAACTGTCCCTCCACGCGTAATCTGAATAGTGAAACTCATAGACCGGTTACCGGAAATAGAGGTTTAAACGAACGAGTGAATCAGTTAAGATAAAGTTAAAACAAATTCAAACAAATTAGCGCGAACTAGTTTGAATCCGGTTTGGCGGGAAGCGGCGCGACGCGGCGAGCGGCCAGCGACAGACGGAACGCGACACGAGCGGTCCGGTGCACGATTTGAGACTGCAATGATCTCCGGAGAGTCGAGCTTCGTGGTCGCAGCGTCGCTTCGCCGTCGCTCAGTGGGACGAGTCAATGGGATGGGTCGGACACGAAATACATGATTTAAAATTCATATTTGTTGTGTTTTTACTGTCACAAAATACATTGTAACGGGTGATTCTTGTAGAAAATTTTACAAGAAATTCAATGACATCACATTCAAACTTCTATGTTGCGTATTAACGAAGATACAAGCATCTAAAGTTGACGTCACACAGTGGAACGAGTCAATGCGATGGGTCGGACACGAAATACACGATTTAAAATTCATATTGGTTGTGTTTTTACTGTCACAAAATATATTGTAACGAGTGATTCTTGTAGAAAATTTTACAAGAAATCCAATGACATCACATTCAAACTTCCATGTTGCGTATTAACGAAGATACAAGCATCTATAGTTGGCGTCTCACAGCGGAACGAGTCAAAGGGAGGGGTCGGACACGAAATACATGATTTCAAATTCAATTTTTTATGTGTTTTTACTGTCACAAAATACATTTGAAGGGGTGATTCTTGTAGACAATTTTACAAGAAATCCAATGACATCCCATTCAAACTTCTATGCTGCGTATCAACAAAGATACAAGAATCTAAAGTTGGTGTCACACAGTGGAACGAGTCAATGCGATGGGTCGGACACGAAATACATGATTTAAAATTCATATTTGTTGTGTTTTTACTGTCACAAAATACATTGTAAGGGGTGATTCTTGTAAAAAATTATACAAGAAATTCAATGACATCACATTTAAACTTCTATGTTGCGTGTTAATGAAGATGCAAGCATCTAAAGTTTACATCCAATGTCCGGCATCTCACTTTGACTCGCTCCACTGTACGTCGGTGTTGGTTACCGGTGCATACGGTAAAGGCAGCCCGGAGCAGCGGGGAAATGACCTTGAGAGTAAACTATGCTCGGCTTGAAGTTTACTCTATCGCAAAGCATTTAAGTCTCATCTCATTCATAGATCGTGATCGCCCAGATACAGGATCGGGATCCTCTCCATTGATGCCTAGTGATGCTACTTACATTGGCGGATCCAGCAATCTGACAACAGTGTATTCTCCCCATTTGATTGCATGAGAAATAATCGATTTGTCATGGGGCTGTAGCCCCTCCAAGAATCGATTGTTAATCATACATTCAAATGAGAGGAATGCGCAGTTGCCAGATTGCTGGATCCGCCTATGGCCTACTTACTACAGGACTGGTTTTAAAGAATGACCTTGACATAGCCACGTTGAACGGTCTTTGGTTCCAGACAATAGACTGTTTTAAGTATATCGTATCGTTTGCCGTCCGAGGACTCGTGGTTCCAAACGAACTTTGATTCAAGCTGATTTTTCCCATTTTTTGAACGGAAATTTAGGCTGTTAACAGTGGCAAAGCGTTAAATTTGGCAACAATGTATTTTCTTCATTTAAATTCACCAAAAAAGTCGAGCGCTTCAGTCATCGACAATGACCAGGCATTTCGACCTTTCTAATGTGTTTCAATGGGGAAAAGGAACGTTGCCAAATGGCACGCCTCGCCACTTGCTGTTAAATCAAACAATTTTAATGAGATCTTTTTGCGATTATGAGTTCTACGTCCTCAAAAATACTTGATTACGGATTAAATGATGTATTCGGTGGTTGGAGTCACCCGAATTCTCGCCAGATCACCAAAAATGTAGCATTAATGGGGCTCTTGCGAACTTTTGCTACAGGAGATTGAAGAGTTGATTCTTGCATAAAAATCTGTAAAAATGACGATGAGCACACTGAAAAATCACGAAATTCATTCTTAGAACCGGACGTAATGTCGGTTCAACGCAGATAGGTACCATGGGAGCTTCCTATCTAATTTGAGACAAATCTCTGTGTTTCCGTAGAGGAAATTACATATCAGACAGGAATCTCCCATGATACCTGCGTTGAACCGCCATTGCGATGTTGCCGTTATTGCAGTTTCGTGAGTTTATTACTAAATTTTCAACTTTTTTAGTGTAATTTTCGTGATTTTTGCTGGTGTTTACATCAGAATGGACTATTCATTTCATTACAGCAAAAGTTTGCAAGAGCCCTTATTGTTTGATTTATAATAGCCTTAATTGAATCGTGTAGTTCGAAAACACGCCATCGTCATTTTTAAGGAAACTACAAAAACTGTGCAGCGCTGGCGGAAAAGTCAATGCAGAAAAAATCTTTTCGGTGTTAAGGAAGAAGTACTAAAATACCTTGCTTATCACCAAAAAGATTTTTTCTGCAATGACTTTTCCGCCCGAGCTGCACAGTTTTTGTAGTTTCCTTAAAAATGACGATGGCGTGTTTTCGAACTACACGATTCAATTTGTCTTTCGACTTTTTCCCAGTGTCTATCATTATTCTTCCTGAACATTATAATTTTGACTTAACGTTTGAATCCACTGATTAAACTGCCTCTTATCTACAACCCCCACCCCCAAAAGCTCTATACTGGCCCTCTATCATACTACATGACAACAAATCTCTAGCAGAGTTGATGAAGTAACTAACGAGTGTCCCTCACTCATGCACTCATCTATCCGAGCGTTAATTGATAACAATAATCATTGTTGTTCACGAAAGGAATAAAACGTATACGCATAGCGTTAGCTGGATCGCGTGATGCGTGCGAGTAATTAAGATGGCGCGAGAGAGAGAGTTAATTCAAGTGGATCTTCTAGCTGATAAATATAAAAGAGAGAATCGTACGCCTAGAGCTTGATGAAGGAAATAAAGGAATTGTTAGGCCAAAAAAAGAAAAGAGTTGATTATGAACTGCGGAGTAAATGTGCTCATAGTTCATAAAAGGAGCTTTTATGGACATTGGACGTCATACGCACTTTAGAATACAACTATGGACTCACTTACCGCTTAAAAGTCACAGCTTAAAATGAGTCAAACATAATTTTTGCAAGTAAATATCAACACTTTAAGGTGATTCTTCAGCGTTTAGTGCCGATTTCTACCACCAAAGCACTACCGTTCGATTAAAGTCAAATTACAGGCCGAAAGTAATTTACTTTTAAGAAAACGGAAAGTTAGTTACTAGACTCACCTGAAGAGTGTCTCGGCAAAAAATATCGTCAATAACTTCAAAAATAAGGCTTAAAGTACCAAGAAAAGAAATATCGCATTTCGATACAAGAATCGATTTGCGATATTTCATTTTTTGGTACGTTCAGCCTTATTTTTGAAGTTATTTCTTCAGATGATTATCTATAGTAACTGACACTCCGTTTTCTTAAAAATAAATTACCTCCGGCCTGTAATTCGACTTTAATCGAACGGTAGCGCTCTGGTGGCAGAAATCGGCACTAAAAGTTGAAGAATCACCTTAATGCCATGTTTCTAAAGCAAAAAAAGAACAACTATTTATGTCGGGAAAAATCCTTTTTAGATCCATAGTGTGACGTCACAGAAGTCAACAGTTCGGGGGAACTCATCTTGGGAGCAAATATTATATACTTATGTAATAAGACGCAATGAACTCTTTCACCGGATGACGTCATCACTAAAACTCTCTATATACCCTTCCCAGCATCTTTGTTCTCGCTTGGGTATACTCTTTAATCGGAATAGGGGTAATTTTTTTTCCAAGTTTTATACTTACGATCAAGCAACCAGTGGCGGCTCGTGCAATTTGGCACTATGTTTTCCCTCCATTTGACTCGATGTAAAACAATCGAATGCAGGTGAAGCGCTGCTTCACTAATTGAATCGATTGTTTTACATAGAATTAAATGGATGAGAAACGTTGTTGCCAAGTTTCACGAGCCGCCACTGTAAGCAACTCCTTTTTCCGAGTCCCGCCCACTTATGAAATATAGGTTTAATGGTGTTGGTAGTGAAAGAGATCTCTCCGTCAATCAGATTCTGACACAGTCATTCAGTCACATATTCAACCAATCAGATTTGCGGTTTTAACGGTCCAGCAATGTCAAATGAATTATGTGTAGTGTAACTCTTGGGAAAATGGTACTCACGCATTCTGTTCTGCTCTTAAAAAGACGTACTCTATATATCAGATCAACGAGTGATACATGATATGATATCGCAGTTAACTTATCATTCGATACATCTTGAACACGAGTAACTGAATGACAAAACATGTTCACGTTCATAGACTCATATAATATTTTACGCAATAAAGAAGAAAAAAAATAATAATCGTGAGGTATCGTCTGTCGGAGGAAACTTGCAATGCATCGGCAACTAACAGATACAGAGATTTGCAGAGAGCGATGTATGTGAAGACGAAAAAAAAAAATGTTGCACGGGAACAAGGTTTATTATCTTGAAAATTATGGCTTTCGACTCATGGGATCCAAGCATTTTCGACTGTCGCGTTGAAAGCTTTATTAGAAGATTGCAAAGCCTGCAAGCTAATTTTGAAAGTTTTGCAAAATTCGTACTGGATAAATGGACATAGTATCAGCGCTCAGTCTAAAAACATAGAGAATGTATATTCATAGGCGGTTACTAGGGTCCGATCCCGGAAAATTTTGAAAATTTAAGCATGCTACTTAAAGGACAAATGATTTGCAACTCAAAGTTCAGAAAAAATATATGAATTATATCGTTGGAGGAAAATTGATTCGACAGACTATCTGAAATTTCAAGTGAGGATAATAATCGGAATATTTACATGCTTCGATAAAAGTAATTCTTGGAAATTAGGCTTTGTAAGATCAACATGAATCTTGAAGCTTATTAAAGATTGAAACCTCAAGTAATTTGAAATTTTGATGAATTTGGTCGACTGGATGAATGGACTCATTCATGGGCGCACCCAGGATTTCTGCATGGGGGGGGGGGGCAAGTTGTCATTTCATGGGGGGGTCTAGGGGTCCTCCCCGGAAAATTTTGAAAATTTAGCTCTTCTTAAACGCAAAATTAGGCTACTTCTATTCAGAAACTATATTGAATTAACTCTCGAGAAAAATTAGATTTTCCGAGACTATGCTGAAATATCTTAAATATCGGAAATATCTTCATCATGCTGATAGAAAGACGGAGTCTTCAGGCAATCTAGATTTCAGAAGAAGATCGAGCGAAATTAACAATTAAGGACGCATTGCTGTCGGGAAAGGTGTGTTCCTCCAAGGAAAAATATGTTTTATGACATTGATACTTTTTTTTAATTGATTTCCTTTCCCATCTTTTCTTTTTCTCTCCTCCTCTTTTCCTCATTTTTTCCTATCCTTTTCTCCTTTTTTCTTTTCCTTTCCTCCTTTTTCATTTCCTGTCCTCCTTTTTTTTCTTCCTATGGGGGGGGGGGGCTTGAGGGGCCTTGGCCCCCCCTGGGTGCGCCCATGGACTCATTTATATTTAAGGGACCTACTCGAATTTAGACGTTGCTATTTTCAATTGACTTTGAAATTATTATAAAATGGGTCTGTTGCAAACTTTTGCTACAACGATAAAGATTGTTTCATCGTATGTAAAATTGCCCGAAAAGTCTATTGGTGGCATCAGAAAGTCATGAAATGCGATGATAAACTCACAAGAGACGTATAATGAAATCCAAGATGGCGGTAAAATATCGAGCAATCTGTATGCATACACCTTTAACATCCAAGGATTGCCAACGTTGACAGCCTCACAGCTTCGCAGAGGTTATGTGTTTATTTACGTTGTATGATTGGGATTGGGTGCGATCGAGATTGTGAGGTTGGCTATCCTTGGATGTTCGTGGTGCATGCATACAGGTTGCTCAATATTTTACCGCCATCTTGGATTTCATTAAACGTCTCTTGTGAGTTTTATACTGCATTTTATGACTTTCTGGTGCCACCAATGGACTTTTCACGCGATTTTACGTGAGATTGAACACTCTATAGCGCCGTAGCAAAAGTTTGCAACAGACCCATTAGACCTAGTGCAAAGAATTCCTTGAAACTTCAAGAAACTTTCCTTCTCTACACTGAGTCTTGTTCCTGAAAATAATCAGCAATTTTATCTATCAGATTGTTTTTAAGGGAATTAAAAAGTCGATATTAAATGGCAATGTCGGAATACTAGTAGGACCAGTGGCGTCGCGTGCAATTTGGCAACAATGTGTTCTATCCATTTAAACTCATGTAAAATATCGAATTCAGGGGGTGCACAGTGCACAAGGAAAATTCGATGTATTTAATGAGTTTTTATGGAGCAGTTGCATTGTTGACAGATGGCACGCGACGCCACTATGAGTAGGTCTGTTTTGTATAAATCTGTCCAAATGAATGGGCTGCAACTGGTTGCTCTAAAGAGTTAATGGAATTGAGTAGCTTTTTACAGCTTAATGCAACCCTGGTACAAACTACATTCGATAAGCTTGATTCTTGTTCTAAGCAGCCTTTAGTTTATCGAATATCAAGGAGGGATTCTTCGTTACAGATGTACAATTTTCAAAAAACATTATAAAAGGACCAGCAGTTACCCTCTATTCAGGCATAGTTCATTAGTTTATACATGGTAAGAGCGATGCGATAGTGACAAATTATTCAAACCTATCATAGGTAGTCCGCGGGGGGAGGGGGGATTTGGAGACCCAAGCCCTCTCCCCTTACTTATTTTGGAAAATGTCTCAAAAAAGGGAAAAATAAGGGTCGTAAATCCTCAAGCCCCTCCATTTTTAATATGGAGAAGGACTCAACCTTGAAGTTCCGCATGACCATAAATCTGAGGATCATCAACTCCCTCGGAATTGTCAGAATTCCATTAAATTATATAGAATTCCATGGGCCTTTTATAGACTTCTGTGGGCTGTTCATAATTTTATAGATTTCTGTGGGAGTCAATAATGGTCTACGGAATTTTGGCCAAAGGAACTTCGTAGAACACTTTTACCGCAGGGAAAAAAATGGGGGGAAAAAATGTGCCCTTGCAATACTTTCTCAATTTCTAAATTTGTTAGTTATGAGATAGTAAAAGAGGTACTCAGTTTTCAAGCCCTCCTCCCTCACGCCTCCTTACATTTGAGCCCATGGACCGCCCACTGCACCTGTTTAAGCCAAAATAGGATAAAATACTCACAGCAATCTCTGAGAATGTCCATAGACTGTTTTAGTAGAGCGATATATCGTATCGATTGCCGTCCGAGGGCCTCTGGTTCCAAACAAACTTTGGTTCAATGTAATTTCCCCATAAGCGGATTTTTGAACGGAAATTTAGGGTATTAAATCAAACAATTTATGCGACCTTTTTGCGATTATGAATTCTACGTCCTCGAAAATGCTTAATTTTGTCTGGTTCCACCCGTAAAACTGCCGGAATCAACAAGATATTACAGATTAAACGATGCGTTTGGAGGTTGGAATCACCCAAATGTTATTATTGTTGTTGTGGAATTGGCGGGATTTCGGGCTATTCTAACCTACAAATGCAACATTTAATCTGTAATATCTTATTGAATTCGGCAGTTTTAGTCAAGGAACCAGGCATAATTAAGCATTTTCGAGGACGTAGAATTCATAATCGCAACAAGGTCGCATTAATTGTTTGATTTAATACCCTAAATTTCCGTTCAAAAGTTCGCTTATGGGGAAATTACATTGAACCAGAGTTTGTTTGGAACCAGAGGCCCTCGGACGGCAATCGATACGATATATCGCTCTACTAAAACAGTCTATTGCTGGGAGCCTCAAGGGGGCTCAAGGTCGATTATTTTGAGTGGAAAAAGTGCAATTTACACTGATGCACTTAATGTGCTCTGCAGTGTGTGATTCCCTCACTATCGTCAATTCGTGATGCCCTTTAAAAATATATACGTATACGTGGCCACTCGTCGCCTCCGAACGATCTCTGCGGTGCAGAACATTCTCAAGACCGCGCCAACCCAATCGGTCAGCAATGATAGTAATTACGATAATTACAGTTCAAACGCCAGGGATTTGTGCCAGAGGCGTCGCGAGCAATCTGGCAACAATATAGTCTATTCCATTTAAACTCACGTAAAATATCGAATTCAGGGGGTGCATAGTGCTCCAAGAAAATTCGATATATTTAATGAGTTTAAATGGAGCAGTTGCATTGTTGTCAGATGGCACGCGAACAATCTGCCAACATTGCATTTCGTCTAACAACAAGTAAACCAAAAACGATACTAAGGGAGCAATTCAGAGACTGCATATGTATAACTATTTACTTGAGATTTTCGTGACTTGACTCGAACTTGAAAAATCCTCCAGATTAAATTTGCAATCCTGAAACACATCTTGAATCAAAATGCTTTGAGATTTCTCAATGAAATTCTAAGGGATTTTCAAGTAAAAATACGTACGAATGGCGATTGGGAATGTTGCACCATTTTGCTACTAGCGATTCAAGGGTCGATTCAGTTGTAACCTCCGGATACAAAACGATAATAGCACTAAAAACTTCCACTTAAAACTAAAAACTTTAAAATAAAAAATACTCATAAAATGCTTTCAAACGCGCAATCTTCGTAGCGGTGTTGGGCACCAATAATGGGAGATTTCCATTTCAAGTTTGTCGCACTTTCTGTGCTAGGAAGGTAGATTCACAGAGTAACTATAGTCACAAAAGGAGTGATAAACAACCGATTAATGGTACCGTGACATCTTGACAGTAACGGTGCCGAATGGAAAGTCGTCTCTTATTGGTCACTCCTTGATGGAGTGACAGTATTATTAGATTGGGATCTTCCATCATTAATGCCCAACACTGACTTTATGATCGCGCGTTTAAAAGCATTTTTTGAGTTTGAGAGTGGCCTTTGTAAGTTTTTAGTACTATCATCGTTATTTTTGGAGGTTTTTGCATCTGAACTTACCCTTAGTAAATCACCTGTGGCAAAAGTGTGCAACAGCCACATTAAGAGACACTGTGACAACACGTAGTTTTTAACTCAAGATAAAACTCAAGAGGAGAAATTTTCCAGGTGGTCCGTTAGCTACCTTGACCTAAAGGCAAGATTTCTTAAAAAAAAAACAAAAACAAAAAAAAAAAACAAAAAAAAAAAAAACTGGCGATTTTTTTTGGCGAGCGTCTCTAAAGCCTGAAATTCAATTTTCATTTTCGACTATACCTAAGTATTCCTCAAGCCAAGTCAAAGTCTCAAGTAAAGTTTCTAAATTATGCCCGCAGAATATGAAAGACCAAGACAACTTAAATATCCATACGATGAATTTCATTGGATCATTTTTAAAACCCCAAAAAAATCATTAATACCGCGTATATGTGTGCAGTGTGTGCACATACCTATGTTTTGTGTATTTATTAGTCCCCGCCCACATAATATGTTACACCTCTTCTCAAAAATCAGAAATATCGGTATCATGAAAGCTGTTCCTTGAATACCTCGGTCCGAATAGGTCGAATACCATTATTTATAGATTAAATTTATTTATTTATTAATTTTGCGGCAAGCGCCCGCAAAATTGCTGACAACTCGAGGTGCAGACGAAGTATAAAAATGCTGATCTGCTCACTACTACTCACTCAGCCGCTGAGGAGGAATTAATTGAAACCGATCATAGATATAGTGAGCACTGAGCAGAGCGTGGATAGCGGCCGACGATCTTAATTGAGAGCTGTCATGCGATCCGTCAAGACTCAAGGAACCGAAAGTATCAAGACATCAAGACAAGACACTCCTGCTTTAGCGCCAGCACCCATGCCTTGGTCCCGGGTCCCCTGCACACACTAATACGAATGTCATGATCAGCAGGACAACGCGTTTATTTTTCCAACTTAAAGTCCCGCAGTGGCGGCTCGTGCAATCTGACAACCGTGCACTTTTGCCATTTAAACGTATGCAAAAAGATCGATACTAGGTGAGGCGCTGCGCCTCACCAAGTAATCGATTATTTTACACAGTTTTAAATGGAGGAAATCCATTATTGCCAGATTGCACGAGCCGCCGCTGAAGTCCCGACAGTTAACCCTTCATGGACCAAGCCCGAGTATACTCGTTTTTCTCCTCTATAGCAGTGGCGAGGCGTGCGATTTGGCAACGTTCCTATTTCCCATTTAAACACACTAGAAAGATCGAAGTGCTTGGTCATCGCCGATGACTGAACCGTTCGACTTTTTTGGTGAATTTAAATGGAGAAAATACGTTGTTGCCAAGTTTCACGATGAAAACACTTCTTACAAGATAAGGTTTTCTTCGGGCGCCTTCAATTCGTCATATAGGCAATTCCATCTCCCCCGAGTACGAATAGTTAACTACCGTCCCTATATATGAACGGAAGGGTGGCGTTCTCTTGATCAAACCTGGCCCTTAGAGGGTTTAAATGTTGTTTAAAACTAATCTTTGATTTTTTCACGATTATCTTACAATTAGAATAAATTGATTATCTTACAATTAGAATAAATTAGCAGCAAGGCAATATTTTTGAAAACCTCCGAGGTAAAGTATGGACAATTGAATACGGAATCAAATAGACCCAAGTTTTTGAAAATCATTTCAGTACATCCTGAAAAAAGGCACATTGTGTGCTGGAAAATGCAATACTCGCATAAATACATTTCAGCAAATACATCATTATAGAAACTTACGACGACATTCAAATGTGAAATGCCTGTTATGAGACTGGTAGATAAATACAAAATATTTACTCAAAACTCAGTAAATCGTTTTGGCACGATTAAGTGAAATTAATGTATACTTGTTAACCACCCAACATCTACTTTTTTAAGTTTAGTATACTCGCGTCCTGTTCTGAAGAAGAATGAACGCTAATACGTGTAAAATCTACCTACACCTTTTTTTTCATTTTAACATAAACTTTTCTCCCTTTTTGTTTTATTTGCCGTGAAATTAGCTTTTCACATCTTTTACTAAAGTTTTTTTTTTTATTAAAATTTGTTTATAAATAAATATTTAAATTGTTTTAAATCTATAATAAGATTTGAACCACTGCCCGACCGTGAACGCCGGATCAAGGCGTGTGTTCTTGACAGTTTATCTCAGGTCCTGAGAATCGTGTTACCACCGGAGGCACAAATTAGGTGGAGTACGTACTCAAAAAAATTAACGAATGCCTAGAATACACCAACAGGTTAAAAAATATGAATGCTCATCAACCATCACTGTTTAGAAATTGTTTGGCGAACCCATTCGTCATATCGATAAAGATACATTGCTTAAAATGATTGGACATTAAAGTTCAACTTCCTCAGAGATATGCATAATAAGGTAGGTGACCCAAAGGTGGCCCGGCTCTTAAGGTGGCCCACCCCAGCTTATTTTACTTAATTACACGAATGACAATAGATGGCTCTATTAGTGCTGAGTAGCAGGATGCTATCGCTTCCCCCACTCCAAAAATTAAGAGCATCGGGCGATTCAGTCGTCGCGGAACAGTGAAACGTCCATTTTCGTAGGTCTTCAACTAATTTTCACGGAAGTAATCAATCGTAAAAGCTAAGCCCTTATATTGATTCCACCTTTGACTTTCAATTCATCATAATCATCATAATTTCTGGTATGACTTGGGTCTCGATTCCGTTTTTGAACGATAAAATAGCACTTGAATACTTATTAATGAAATTTAAAATGGAGTGTCCACATTTAGGTACATCAAAAATATTAGGGGTGACCACCTTAGGTGCATGTTTTGCGCGATGTCAAAACTCTACTTTTTTCAAACGCAAAAAAACCTCAAAAACAAGCAAATTTAAAAAAAAAATTAAATTAACATATGATAGCCAACTGTCTGAAGAGTAAATTGACATATTTAGTTTTTTTATCTCTCATGACTTATACGTGCATATTGGCTCCAAGCATAGGTATGGCCACCTTTGGGTCACTTACCTTATGTATATACCAAAATGCAGATAGAGCCTTTAGAGGATACCTATGTTATAATTGAATAACTTTAATTTTTACAGCGTGTGTATTCTTAATGCTTCGGTTCAAAAAATAACAAATTATTTTTTTTAAAAGAATATTATAGTCCGATTATCGTCTTTTTTATTTTGTTTAATTTTGTCTATCTATCCTTGCTGAAATTCCGACGAAAAATCTCAACGGATATTTTTTGTTATTAAAGTGTACTTTATTATGATGAAACCGAATCGAGCGGTGTTCGTTCCAAACAATAAGTGATCAATCGATGAATAATCGATGAGCTGCAATCATTGAATTTTCAAGACCCTATGTTAGTAAACTTAACTCCTTTGTGGTTGCACGGACTTGCAACTCTAAATAAATTCAATAGATTTCATACCACACTAAGAGAAGGAGAAAAAATAAACCGCAACTTTTTCGTGTTATATTTGCACTTTTTCACGCTTTTTCGGTACCTCCAGATTTGAAGAGCATTCGCTAATGAAAAAAAAAAAAAAACAATAGCCTTCCAAACCCTAAGCGAATACAGGAATTTGTCTGTCTCTCTACCCTCTTATTGAAATGTGTGCATTAAAAAAATGCGGAGATAGGGACCAAAGTTACATGATGGCCTGGGCCCCTCTGCTTTCACGCTTTTTTGGTACCTCCAGATTTGAAGAGCATTCGCTAGTGGAAAAAAACAATAGCCTTCCAAACCCTAAGCGAATACAGGAATTTGTCTATCTCTCTACCCTCTTATTGAAATGTGCACATTTGAAAATTACGGAGATAGGGACCAAAGTTACATGATGGCCTGGGCCCCTCTGCTATCCTAGTCTTATACATGTGTTCAAACGGCCGGAGAGAGAGAAAGACAAATTCCTGTATTCGCCCACCCATGAAAATTACCTGTATATGAGCAAGTCATGCGTCATACCGATATTGCTCCCAAAGCGATTTTCGTCACTTTTTCACTTTCGAACAGTGGCGTCGCGTGCCATCTGGCAACAATGCTACTCATCCATTTAAACTCATTAAATATATCGAATTTTCCTTGTGAACTGTGCACCACCTGAATTCGACCTTTTATATGAGTTTAAATTGATAGCCTGCTGTGTTGCCAAACTGCACGCGACGCCACTGCTTTCGAAATAATACGATTAGGTATACGGTAAATATTTCCTCAAAACATCGATTTGAGTTGAAGATATATAATATGGGTGCGTATTTTTTTTTCTTTATTTCAGATCTGGCGATGATGAACCGGATATGAACTGCGGTTAACCAAAAGAAATAATAAACGAGAAACAATTGAAGCATGGAAAATGTTATATGCGCGTCGTAAAATAATTTATTATTCGCTCTCCGATAACCAAACCTCCACGATCAACTCATATGCATGACAAAACACATGCGATCGTCCTCGGAAAAATTGAGCCATAACGTTGTCAAACATATAATTTCATCAGTCATCGTGAATATCAGGGATAATGTATTTCGAAATCGAGGAACCAATTCATCCAGAACCATAATTGCGAATTATTTTTTACTTGCTTTTTTCAGGGGCGTAGTTTGTGCAATCTGACGACACATTTTTTCCCTTTAAACCCGTGCAAAATATCGATCAGCTGTGTGTACATAGTGAACATTCTCGGATTAGACCTTTTGAGTCGATTCAAATGGACGAACGGAAAGATTGCCAAATCACGCTCCGCCTCTTGTTTTTTTTTCTTTAACCCATTACTGCATGATTTGTTTGTTTTTTGTTTTTTTGTTTTTTGTTTGTTTTGTTTATTTTTTTTATAACATGAGTTTTTGATTAATTTTGATTAAAAATGAAAGGGCCCCTGGCAAAAATGGTCCAAACAGGTACATAAGGCCCATAACCAATTCCCTATACAGCGTATGGATATATGTATAGATATCGTGGAATTGGTTATGGACCTTATTGACCTGTATGGACCATTTTTGTTAGGGAAAACGTTAGAAAAATTCCTATAGTAGGTACCCTACAACCTAGCCTTATAGTCCTCAGGGGCACCACGCTGCAGTAAAGGGTGAAAAACTGCCCGTTTAAAATTTTATCACTCAGCTTTCTCCTTCCAAAAATTACGACCATTTATCAGCTACTCTAAATAGGTTGACCCTGATGTATTTAAAAATATTTTCAACTCTTTTTCAGGCATTTCAAATAATTTTAAGCTAAGTAAAAATCACCCAATCTTTTGATGGTTGCTTAGTTCATTATACATTTAAGAGCTTAAGCCACACCCGCCAAATCACGCAATCTCAAAGGTGCCTGAACTTGTTTTCAGCCCCCTCACCAAGCTCTGCTGATGTACTTTGACCTTCAAAAGAGAGCCCTCTCATCAAAATTGTTCTTGAACTTGATGAATATTTATTTTGCTCGCCATTGTTTTAAATTTTTTGGGGATAATGTCACAAGTGGCTATTGTGCGAGACTCTAATATACCTGAAAACTGTACAAATTTGCAAACTGATCGAGAAATGAAATGATTAAAATAATACATTTTTTTTATCATGATGCTTTCTTTTGAAAACCATAGTACTTTAAATACTTATTCAGTCCACCTCCCATAAGAGACGAAAATCAAAGGCGGCAAAATTGTGAATTGCTCACACGTGGTGTACATCTATATGAATTTGATAAATTGTGCGCTTATTCGCGGAGAGCATTATATAGACGAGCGCTTTTTTTTGTAGAACCAGCGATAAAAATGAAGAGCCAAATTTTACGATTCGTTGGTAGTGTTTTATCATTTAAAAGCCAAGGGCTCGTAAGTTTTTTTTTTTTTTAGTATGATTCGGGAAAAAAATATCCAACCTCGTTTTTTTGGAGTCCTTGCCTCTGGCCATTTTGAGCGAGCTAGTTTGATGCTAACGGCGTAGATGATGAGACGGTTATGTTTGAGACAAATTGGATCCTTAATTGAACGCACAATCTAGAGGTCACGTGCGACCGTGCGTATTTTGAAGCAAAAGTAACTCCGCTATTCGAGTAGGCAGAAATTTCGAACGATCGGTAATTATAATTCATGACTTCATATGGTCATATTCAAGCTCTGGATTGTTTTAACGTTTCCATATAATCAGTCCTGCCGAAACGGTCTCTGAATTTGTGGATAAGGCATTCCACGATCTAGCTCTGAATTCCATCCTAACTTTAATTGTTAATCCTTTGCACCTTGATGAATATCAATTGATTATTTATTTTGTTATATTTTTAACATTTTGAAGCTTTAAAATTTACATTAACAAATTGATTCATCATTTTTGTAGCTTGAGTCAACGTATATCTAAATTATGTATTATACGTGTAATATTTCTTGTTGTATCTGACTTCATACTATATAGCTTTTTGAATTTCCGCCTAGTTCCCGCCCATTTCACAACAACAACAATAACATTTGCGGGTGATTCCAACCTCCAAAGGTATCGTTTAATCTATAATACCTTGTTGCTTTCGGCAGTGGAACCAGGCATAGTTGAGCATTTTCGAGGATGTAGAATTCATAATCGCAAAAAGGTCGCAGTGATGACAACCAGTGGCGGCTCGTGCGATTTGGCGACAGTGTTTTTATCCCATTTAAATACATGGAAAACAATCGAAACTCGAGGAGGCTGCCAGCCTCCACTTGAATCGATTTTTTACCTAAGTTTAAGTGGGAAAAATGCATGGTTGCCAAATCTCACGGGCCGCTGCTGATGACAACTTGATTTATAACCTAAAATGTCTTAAAAATGCGCTTTTGGGGGGAAAATATACGGAGTTTGTTCGGAACCAGAGGGCCTAGGACGGCTATTGATTATGAAAAAAAAAATCGCTGTACTAAAACAGTCTATTGGATGAAGTCGTTTGAACACAAATGTACGGAAAAAACAGAAAACCCGTTTTGTTAGGGCTAACAAAACCTTATTGGTTGAAAAATGACCCAGCAAATGATTATAGTTTGAGACAACCAAATTTTTGGTTCACCTAGCAAAATCTCTTTAGCTAGGAGTGCAAAACCTTTGGTTAGCTCTATTATGAAGTCTTTTGCTGGGTCATTTTTCAACCAAAGGTTTTGTCAGCGCTACCAAAACGTTTTTTTTCTGTGTGTTAGAGTATGTTCTGAACAGTGGTTGCCATTTTTCGGATAGATAATGGAGCTCTTGCAAGGTTTTGCTGTAGGAAAATGGAGTATCAATTCCGATGTAAAATGCTGCGAAAATAACGACGAGACCATTAAAAAAGTCCAAAACTCACTCATTGCAGAGAAAACCTAACTTGAAATTTCGGGTGACCACCCTATGCATGTATGCACCAAGCTCGGATTCGGACCCCAAACAAAAGAACATAACCTACGAATTTGAACTGTGCGATTAATGAATTTGCTTTCAAAAAGTAAATTTGAAGGAATTAAAAGTCCATTTATACACATTTTGTCACTAGGAGCACGGTGATAACTACAGAAAAGTTCAGACGTTGCGTAATAAACGAGGAAGACGTCACTTAATTTCATGTCTTGTTCTTTTGTTTGGGGTCCGAATCGAGGTTGGTGCAAACATGCAAAGGTGGTCACCCAAAATTTTCAAATTAAGTTTTCTCTTTGAGGAGTGAGTTTTAGACGTTTTTAATGGTCTCGTCGTTATTTTCGCAGCATTTTACATTGGAATTGATACTCCATTTCAGAGCTGCCGTTTTGCGTATAATCAATGCTATTTTTCTATTCACCGATGATTCCACCGGTTGAGAAAAGATTACACAGTTCAGTTCTGTGTATGACTGTAATGCACAAAAATACTCTGATGTGTAATCTTCATTTAATCGGTGGAAACTCCGTTACTTAATTAAAATATCCGCAAGTTTTTTAAAGTCATCGACGACTCAACCGGTTGAGAAAAGATTACAGTTGCGAGTATTTTAGTTCATTACAGTAATACACTGAACTGGACTGTGTAATCTTTTCTCAACCGGTGAAACCATCGGTGAATAGAAAAATAGCATTGATTATACGCAAAACGGCAGCCCTGCTCCATTTGCCTACTGCAAACCCTTGCAAGAGCTCCATTACATCCAATTTTTCTCATTTGACTTGATGTGACAACTGGTATAAATTAAAGGCAAATCTGGCAACATTGGTTCTGCGCCTCTTTAGAGAATACCCAGCAAATTGGCTATAATCGGAGCGGCAACACCGCGCATGATGCGATGGTGGAAACTCGGGTTGACCACGCGCGACGCATCGATGCACCCATCAGCGCGGTTTCCGGTCGGTGGAAATTTTTCTTGATCCGCACGACAAAAGACGAGAGAGCTTAATCTCATTACAAGTGAGCACGATCACTAAATAATTATAATGAGAATGACTGTATTAATATCTCAAAGCTTCGGCACCGTTGAAAGGATTAGATAACCGTTCATCATCAGTCAGAGATGGAATGTTGATTGTTGAGGTGTCGCCGAAGTGACGGTGTATATACGTTGCGATCGTCATAAACTCGTGACTTCTTCATGTAAATATTGTGAACCTATGTAGGAAATAGGTTGTCCTTAGGGTCCTTATAAACCTAATAAGAGTCGATACTTTTACTCTTGTTTATACGAGAAAAACACGATCTTTTACTTTTCATGAGTCGCTAATGGGGTACTTGCAAACTTTTGCTACAGGAGATTGAAGAGTTGATTCTTGCATAAAAACCTGTAAAAATGACGATGAGTGCACTAAAAAATCACGAAATTCACTCTCAGAATCGGGCTTGATGGCGGAAAGACGCAGGTATCATGGGAGATTCCTATCTAAATTGAGACATATCTCTGTGTTCCCATAGAGAAAGTGGCAAATTAGACAGGGATCGCCCATGAAACCTGCGTCTTTCCGCCTTTACGAACTTGACGTTTTAGCAGTTATGTGAGTTAATTACTGAACTTTAGACTTTCTTTATACGATTTTCGTGATTTTCGATGGTTTTTACATCAGATTGGACTATTCATTTGCCCACAGAAAAAGTTTGCAAGAGCCCCATTGTCGCTTAATCCCGTGTTACACCGGAACGAACGCGAATGGGTTCTTATCAGTGCGGCGGCTCGTACAATTGGGCAACAATGCTTTTCCTCCATTTGATCCTATGTTAAACAATCGATTCGAAAATTCACCAGCATTCGATTGTTTAACATTGAGTCAAATGGAGGAAACGCACTGTTGCTAAATTGCACGAGCCGCCACAAGTTCTTATTCGCCGTATTTGCGTGGTTACAAGACTTTTCGTCCTGTTTTTTTCGTCCACTTTTTTTTTCGTCCATTCTTTTTCGTCCACAACATTTTGTCCTTGATAATTGTTTTTCAGTTTTCGTCCCGTAGCACAATTGGTCCAATCATGATTTTTGTCCTCGACTGTAACGTCCATGAGTTTTTATTCCAATTATTTTTAGGTCCAGACTATGTCTTTTGTCCTGTGATTTAAGTCCAATGTTTTTTGTCCTAAAAGTTCGTTCTCTAAAATTTATGTTCGTTTTCGTTGGTTTACAGGTAAAATTTGTGAGTCTTTATTTCAATTACAGAGAAAGTATTCAATAGGATTCTACCATAATTATAAAATAGAGTTTACATGAGTTAAAATTTACAAGAGTTTAAATGGATTAAATGCAACCGTTGCCAGATGCCAGATGGCACGCACCACGAAAGAATATAAATCAAGTTAAGCGTTGGTTTACCTTAAAAGTCTATTAAACCTCTGAGAAACCTTTTCTGAAGGAAAGATTCCGTCGAAAGTAGATCCTATATGTTGCTACTTATATCGCGATGGAGCTCAATAAAAACTTTTCTTTTCACTTTTTTTTCTGGGCATTGCATTTTCTCAAAAGATAAATTAATAAAACACCTAGTAATAATACAATATTAATTTGCTTTTGGTGAAATTCTACTTCTTCATTTTATTTCACCTGTAAACTAACGAAATGGAGCATTGGACGAAACCAACTTTTTTTTAAGGACATAAAAAAGTTGAACTAAAACTACAGGACAAAAGACATACTTTGCAGAAAAATAATTGACTAAAAACTCATGGACGTTGCAGTTGAGGACAAAATAATAAAGGGCCTATTGTTCTACAGGACGAAATTGATTGGACGAATTATCAAGGACCAATTTTCATAGGACGAAAAAAAGTGGACAAAAAATCGAGCGGACGGAAAAAACGGGACGAAACGTCTGTTAACCATTCGCATTCACGTTCGTTCCAGTGCACTATGGTCTAAGATCGGAAAAAAAACAGTGGCGAAGCGTGAAATTTGGCAACAATGTATTTCCTTCATTTAAATTCACAAAAAAAGTCGAACGCTCCAGTCATCGGCGATGACCAGGCATTTCGACCTTTCTAATGTGTTTAAAGGGGGGAAAAGGAACGTTGCCAAATCGCACGCCTCGCCACTGGTCAAAAAAAGTGGCCAAAAATCAGTGGGAAGAAAAAGTAATTTAAAATCATAATTTTCGACCTTTTAAGCTTGAATTAAATATTTCCAGTAAAATTATTTGGTTAAGATGACTTTTTCAACGTGTTTCCATTTATTTAAATTGGTCTTGATAGGTTATAAATGATGAATTGATGAGAAAATTACTTTCTGATTTTTGGCCACATTTTGGGCGAATAAGCATGGTAGCCGAATTGCACCAGCCGCTACTGCCGGTGTAGCAGTATTGCATTGAAATACATGGCTATGATTTTTACTTTCTCGTTTTAAGCAGCGTTTGCCGTCTTCGGTGTGGTATACGTCTTTACAGGGTTATTGTTTTCGTGAATACGAACGCCCCCCCCCCCCCCCCGTATGCAATGATCTTAAAGTATAACGAAGTTTTAAAATGTGCGTTACACGCACAGCAATGTTGAGGCCAACTAAAACTCCATGCGGTTTGTTAGAAGACCTTCACGAATTCTGGATGATGGTCATATTTTCTTCTTCCTCTTCTTTGGCTTTTCCTTGATCAATGACAATGTACCGGCATGATATGATCCAAGGGAAATAAGGCTGCCTCAATTCAGCACATAAATGTTATAAGCAGCAGTGGTGTAACTATACAGGGTGTTTCTAAAACTTATGTCATCCTTTCTACCACGTATTTTTTAGGTCAAAATAAGACTTTTTTCCCCTATAAACATGTGTCCGAAAATGCCCCACTTTTGAGCTACAGCCCCCCAAAGTTTTAAAAAATTGTTGGTTTTTTTGGAATATCGACCAGATTTATGAACCGAATGTTATGAAAATTGGTGTCCCGAGGTACTTTTACGTGTAAAATCCATTAATGACCTCGAGAAATTCAGAAATGAGGTCTGACTGTACTTTTCAGGCAATCTTATACCTTCAACGACACAAATTTTATGTTACGGAATGGAAATTTGAAAAATAAATAATGAAATCAGATGGAAAAAACTCTTAGAAAGATATTTGGTCCTCTTTGTTTTCGTCGATACGACGCGTATTAAGCGAGATAATCGCTGCACAAGGTGAAAAAGTCAGCGCTTTTACTGTAGCGGGCGGCCCGAAGAAGCAGCGGAGTGGCGGGTTGCATACTTCCTACCGCTCCTCGTGATAAAAGCGCTGACTTTTCCACCTTGTGCAGCGATTATCTCGCTTAATACGCGTCGTATCGACGAAAACAAAGAGGACCAAATATCTTTCTAAGAGTTTTTTCCATCTAATTTCATTATTTTTTTTATCAAATTTCCATTCCGTTACATAAAATTTGTGTCGTTGAAGGTATAAGATTGCCTGAAAAGTACAGTTAGACCTCATTTCTGAATTTCTCGAGGTCATTGGTGGATTTTACACGTTAAAGTACCTCGGGACACCAATTTTCATGACATTCGGTTCATAAATCTGGTCGATATTCCAAAAAAACCAACATTTTTTTAAAACTTTGGGGGGCTGTAGCTCAAAAGGGGGGCATTTTTGGACACATGTTTATAGGGAAAAAAAGTCTTATTTTGACCTCAAAAATACGTGGTAGAAAGGATGACATAAGTTTTAGAAACACCCTGTATATATGATTTAATCGATCTCTCTTGATATCTGTTTGAATGTGCGTAGGTAGATAATACAGGATAGGAAGACGTTTGGACAGCAACGAGTCAAAATTTAAAGGCAAATTAAACTGCTTATGGTCTGCTCATCACAAAGTTGTCTGCAGCGCTTCCTTGGGTTGTCTGCCAGTGGCGGCGCGTGCAATCTGGCAACAACGTCTACTCTCCATTTAAACCTATGTAAAACAATCGATCTTCAGGAGGTGCAATTGCACCCCCAAGATATCGATACTTTTGCATAGGATTAAATGGAAAATTTGTATGGTTGCCAAATTGCACGAGCCGCTACTGTATGTCTGCTGACTGCAGAGGTCCACACAAAAAAATGCGAAACCAAAATTTTGGTTTGCAAGGACTATGAAAAAGAGACAACCCTTTTGAAGACTTGCATGATTAGAAACCCACCAGTTTAGTGAGGTTTTTTATGGAGAAGGTGAGTCTCAAGGTTAAAGGAAAACTTTAAGAAATCTCCTATTGCTAGCTCTATCAACCAATAACTCAATTTAACCAAAAATGTCACTTGGTTCTTTTCTGGCAAATGCTGTCCCATTGAGCTTGTTTGGTGAGAAATTATGAAAAAAAAAAAAAAAAAAAAAAAAAAAAATGGTTTTCGATTTATTGACTCGACCATATTTGTCAAATTTATGAATCTGCAACAAATTATGCAAGTTCCGAATGTAATGTCCACAAGATATAATATGCTATTACCTACTCGGTAAACACGCAACCACACTAAGCCGCAAGTCTGATCGAATTTTTGCTCAAGAGTTTCAACAGATTTTAAAGTTTAAAATTAAGTGCAAAATGGCCGGCTCGATTTTGACGGGGATACACATTGTTTTTCCGCAAGTCATTGATATAACGATAGAATTTGGTAAATGGTGGTATTTTTGACGTTATGAGTTTAGTTCAGTAGTTTTCAAATAAATGTTACATCCAAGATGGCTACGCTAGAGTGTACTGAATGTCCATGCACAGTGGCGGATCCAAGAGGGTTTTTTCACGGGAGGGGGGAGAGGCTTTGTCTATGGAATTTGAAATTTCGTGTCACATGAAGCAATTTCCGGCCAATTTACAAAATTTGAGGTTTCTATGTGGGGGGGGGGGGGGGGGTTGCTTCATGCCCCCTTGGATCCACCACTGATTATCATTCATAATTATAAAGATGTATTACTGCTATAAATATTAATCTCACCAGAAAAAATTGCGTTCCAATAAAGTTAGGTACGAAAATTAACACTGCAATCCAGTTCGAGGTAAACACTTATATAAAAATCACAAGAACAGAATAGAATATTAAGAGGGTAGGATGAGGAGAGGGGGGTTAAACAGAAATCGCCGGCACACACTGTATAAGTCTAAGATATATCACAAAGTATATGGGAGACTTGACAAGTCAAAGAGTTAATGACAAGGAACAAAAGGAAATAAGAACTGCAACAATCACTTTGTTTAATCCAAGACAGAAATAGGGTTCTGATGAAACTCGACGGCGCGGCTTTTTTCGGCAATTCAGCGCGAGAGACGCGCAGTTTGAACGACTCGCACCCAACCAATGCAAGTGAATTAAGCTCAAGAGGATTTCCACGCGAGAAGCGGCAGCGAGCCAATGCTCGGAAGACTGGCTGGTGTTTAGCATTGACGATTTTGAGCGGGCTTAAATTTTTTTCGACTGTTTGTTTTTTTTTGTCTTTGCTCGTTTTGAGTGTCAATGTTGAATAATTTGGAGCAAGCTGTCACACGGTGCTGTACGATTACGCGGAGTTACCTTGCAGTCTATCCGGTCCCGAGAGCTTCTTTCCATTCTCTTCATCCTTTTTCTTAAATTTGCTATTGATCTTCTACTTCTTTTTTTACTCCTTCCTCCTCTCGCCTCTTTGATCTGCTTCTCCTTTGTCTGCACACTCTCTCTCCCTCGCCCCCCCCCCAGCTGCTCTCTTTCTTTCAATTCTCTTTGATCTTCTTCTGCTCCTTCTACTAGCCTGTTCTAATATTTCTTCTTGATGTTTCCCTCTTTTTCTTCCTGTCGTCTTTGATCTCATTCTTCTTCCTACTTTCCTTCTTCTTCCCTTCTTCCTCTTCCTCTTCTTATCCTCCTCTCCCCTTTTGTTGTAATTTATCTCCTTCTTCTCCTTTTCCTTCTATTTTCACTTTTCTTCTTGTTCTTGTTCTTGTTCTTCTTACTCTTGTTCTTGTTCTTCGTGTTCTTCTTCTTGTTCTTCTTCTCCTCCTCCTCCTTGTCCTCTTCCTCCTCCTCCTCCTCCTCCTCCTCCTCCTCTTCCTTCTTCTTCTTCTTCTTCTTCTTCTTCTTTCTTCTTCTTCTCCTTTTTCCTCTCCTTCTCCTCCTCCTCCTCCTCCTCCTCCTCCTCCTCCTCCTCCTCCTCCTCCTCCTTCTTCTTCTTCTCTTCTTCTTCTTCTTCTTCTTCTTCTCGTTTTTCTTCTCCTTCTCCTTCTTCTCCTCCTCCTTCTTTATATCTTCCTTTTCTCCCTCCTCTTGTTCTCCTTATTCTCCTTGTTCTCCTTCTCCTTCTCTTTCTCAGCTGTCTTCTCCCTTTCATCTTCTTCTTCTTTCTCATATTTTTCTTCTCTGTCTCTTCTCATTCTCCACCTTATTCTTATTTTACTTCTTAATTTCCTTCTTCTCTAGATCTTTTCCTTCTTCGCCTTATGGTTCTTCTTGTTTTTCTATCGAGGCCTAGTTTCTTTTCTACTTCCTCTCCTTTTTTCATTTTCTCCTCTCTTTTCAGTCTTCTTCTATCCTTTCTTCACTTATGTCAACTTTTTATTTCCTTCATCCCTCTTCTTTGTCTTATTCTGCTCCTTCTTTCCGTGTTACTTTTTCACTTTTCATCTTTTCATTCTCATCCTCAGAAGCGTTGCGTGAAATTTGACAACGTGCATTTCCTCTATTTGAACCCATGTAAAAAGTCGTTTAGAGGGAGTGCACTTTGCACCACCAATATTTCAACCAGGGCTGCCGTTTTGCGTAGAATCAACGCTATTTTTCAATTCACCGATGATTCCACCGGTTGAGAAAAGATTACACAGTTCAGTTCAGAGCATGACTATGATAAACTGAAATACTCGCATCTGTAATCTTTTCTCAACCGGTGGAGTCGTCGATGACTTTAAAAAACTTGCGGATATTTTAATTAATCAACGGAGTTTCCACCGATTAAGGAAAGATTACAGATCAGAGTATTTTCGTGCATTACAGTCATACACTGAACTGAACTGTGTAATCTTTTCTCAACCGGTGGAATCATCGGTGACTAGAAAAATAGCATTGATTCTACGCAAAACGGCAGCCCTGATTTCAACCTTTTTCATGACTTTAAATGGACTAAAAGAAACGTTGCCAGATTGCACGCGCCGCCACTGCTCATTCTTCCTCTATCTCCTCATCGTCATTTCCACCTGGGTTTCCTCTGCCTCTTTCACCTCTTCCATCTCTTCCGCTCATAATACCCATTCTATTTCAGTTCTTTTCTACTCCTCATTTCATTTATTTATCTACCATCCATGAATGACGTCACATACAATCTGGCAACGCTGAATTTTGTCCATCTAAACGCATAAAAAAGGTCGAACTATTCGTGATGCTCTGAGCATTCCCTCAAATCGATATTTTGCATGTGTTTAAATGGAAGAAATGCAACGTTTCCAAATTACACGCGACATCACTGCCATCCACTCCGTTCTTGCGCTTAGCCTCCTTCCTCCCTTTCCTTTTCTTTCCTCCTATAACTAAACAAGAGTCAGAGTTGCCGTTTTGAATATAATTTTTCAATTCACCGATGATTTCACCAGTTGAGCAAAGATTACACAGTTCAGTTTAGTCTATATATGACTGTACTGCACGAAAATACTCTGTTCTGTAATATTATCTCAATCGGTGGAAAACGCCGTTAATTTATTAAAACATCCGCAAATTTTTACTGCCATCGACGACTCCACCGGTTGAGAAAAGATTACAGATGCGAGTATTTCGTGCATTACAGTCATAAACTGAACTGAACTTTGAAATATTTTCTCAACCGGTGAAATCATCGGTGAATTGAAAAATGTCATTAATTATACTCAAGTTTTTAAAAACATCAACGACTCTACCGGTTGAGAAAAGATTACAGATGCGAGTATTTTCGTGCATTACAGTCATAAACTGAAGTGAACTTTGAAATCTTTTCTCAACCGGTGAAATCATCCGTGAATTGGAAAATTTTATTAATTATACTCACGTTTTTAAAAACATCAACGACTCAACCGGTTGAGAAAACATTACAAATGCGAGTATTTTCGTGCATTACAGTCATAAACTGAATTGAACTTTGAAATCTTTTCTCAACCGGTGAAATCATCCGTGAATTGGAAAATTTTATTAATTATACTCACGTTTTTAAAAACATCAACGACTCAACCGGTTGAGAAAACATTACAAATGCGAGTATTTTCGTGCATTACAGTCATAAACTGAAGTGAACTTTGAAATATTTTCTCAACCGGTGAAATCATCGGTGAATTGAAAAATGTCATTAATTATACTCACGTTTTTAAAAACATCAACGACTCTATCGGTTGAGAAAAGATTACAGATGCGAGTATTTTCGTGCATTACAGTCATAAACTGAAGTGAACTTTGAAATATTTTCTCAACCGGTGAAATCATCGGTGAATTGAAAAATGTCATTAATTATACTCACGTTTTTAAAAACATCAACGACTCAACCGGTTGAGAAAACATCACAAATGCGAGTATTTTCGTGCATTACAGTCATAAACTGAACTGAACTTTGAAATCTTTTCTCAACCGGTGAAATCATCCGTGAATTGGAAAATTTCATTAATTATACTTAAGTTTTTTAAAGTCATCAACGACTCCACCAGTTGAGAAAAGATTATAGATGCGAGTATTTCCGCGGTACATTACAGTGCACACACTAAATTGAACTGTGATCTCTTTTCTCAACCGGTGGAATCATCGGTGAACTGAAAAGTGTCATTAATTACACTCAAGACGACAGCTCTGACAAGAGTACAAGTGAGTGTGCACAGCAATTTTATACGCAACAACACGTTCAGGTGATGACAGCTTGACAGTATCTTAAAATGAGGAATCAATTACATTGCAGACAGACATTCGCTCCTTCCTCCGAATCTCGACCGCACCTCTCTGTTCCTAAAACCTAGAATAGAATCTCTTTCGAAACAACACCTCGTCGCTGTGAAGAAGTTTATATTTAAACGACTCTAAGTAGGAAAACTTGTATTCTTCTAGGAGTTTGTTTGGGCGATGGAAGATTTTAGGGGTCTCTGACCGCTGCGCTCGCTAAACTGCATCTGATATCAGTCTTAAGACACACCATGGGCTGCACGTAGGCAATAAGCCTTTTCGTTTTTGACAATCTTGAATAGGAGGATTACTTTGTTCAGGAAGGTATTTAGCTTGATAGAAGTAACACTATTAACTATCGTTCTACGGCTGCATGAATATTTAATGCAAAGTAAATAGGTTTTTTTTTTTTTTTTTTTTTTTTTTTTTAGAGCATGAGTGTCATGCTCTATTGAAATCGTTTCTACAAGGTCAACAATGCTTTTCTTATAGGAACGGCATGGTTCGGGGGTCCGCTCGGGGATCGCTTAGTTTCAGTATCGAGAACGGGTCCTCGAGGACCGATTGACCCATGTGATTCCGCCAATCCGGTGTTCCTCCCAATTTGTCGCTTTTTCTTTGTGGCGGGAGTTTTTGGCCAAGATTGAGGTTAAGCATTTTTGGGAATGTAATTACGTTACTAATTTGATCAGACTTCAACGAAATCTTCTGTATGAGATATTGGGGTTTTATATCAGAGGATTGTGTCCATGTTTCGTGTATTCTGCGATTTAAAATGCATTTAGATGATTTCAAATTTCCAATCCTGTTATTGTTGATGTTTCGGTCCGCTAAAAGAGTTCGTTTGGGGAACGCGATCGGCGTTGCGTTTTAAGGTGAATCCTCAGCGACCTGTAGTAAGATTCTCATCCGCTAGATAACGTCACTGTTCCGCGGTCCAGAAACCATGCTTTTTCCGCCTTTAATCGTTAATTGCGAGAGCTAGAGTTAACTTTTCGAAAACGTAAGAACGTTGCGTTCTAGATCAAATCCTAAGGAAAATTTTAAGACCATTCCGAGCCATGGACGAAGATATAACTAAGGACGCCGACTCCCTATCTCCGCCCGTGTTAAAACCTGTTAGCGGTTTTTCGAGCGCGACCGCAGCGCTCCAAGCAGCAATAAGGGTCAACTAAAAGCGAACCGCTGCAGCGGTGGCCGATCCGGCTCCCTTTCTCCCATGCCTTCCCGCAAATGTATACCGTGTAGGTAATTTGAATCACGATTGACGAAGGGAACAAATGATCAGCGAATTAAAAGGAAGCAAAATCCGCTAAAAAGCAAACGTCTGGAGTATTTCTTGAAAGATTCCTGAATTGTCGAAAATGATTAATCAAGGACTGAAATACTATACATCACAGTTAACCTCAAACGGAATCAAACAAGAAAGAGTACATAGACATTTGTTTTATTAGTAGAGATCAGGCGACTCTTTTAATTTGCTGATGATTTCTGTTACCTTGTCCAAGTTGATTCTGAATTTCCCTTGCTTTCGATCTTCCATTGAGATACTGATTATCTGATCCTCTTGGGTCGCCGACACAGTTGACAGCCATGCCATAACAGACCAACTCCAACAACGGTTTTAGCAGTAGCACAGCATGTGAGCATGGACACATCGCCAGGATCGCTCACTTGAAAGAGTAGTTTCAGCTGACCGCTGCTTGGAGCGCTGGGGTCGAGAGCAAAACAGGACTAACACAGTCGGCAGTCCTTAAGGCCCTATTCCACCTGAGACTTTTGTCGCCGGATCTAGCGTCAAGAAGCTGAAAACTCCCTTCCACCTAGGCGACTTGACGCGCGTCACCGATGCAAACAGTGCCTCTCACCACTCATTTGTTTACCGAAATCGTCGGTAATTTTTCACGTAATAACATAATAACAAGAAAATAATAATATCAAAGTAATAACAATAATAACAAGAACCGCGGATGATGGTTGTCTTGGTTGTTTTCAGCCGAATTAAAGATGACACAGGGATATTGATGAAACTCGGGAGCTCAACGTTGCACTAGAAGCCAAAAAAGTAGGATTCGATCCTACTTCTAGCGACTTGACGCTAGATCCCGGATCTTCGCTCTTCCACCTGATCTTCCTGACGCTGACGCTAGATCCGGCGACTAAAGTCTCAGGTGGAATAGGGCCTTTAGTTATATCTTCGTCCATGGTTTTGCGACGACCTCCCGTCCCCTTTGCCCTCCCCACGAACTACTGCACCTCATGATGGAAGTATAAAGGTGGAGGCGGTTCATTTTGGGAGGCCATTTTTCGCGTCATCACGGTACACGGTACCGTGCTATGTACCGAGTGGTGGGGGTTGTACCTTGAACGTTGATTGGTCGTTAGGGAAATTATTGCGTCATCAAGGTACAAGAATCGGTGATCCGCCTCCACCTCTATACTTTCATCATGACTGCACCTATGCCTACAACAGTTGCTTGCCGCGTTGTGCAGATTGCATGAATGATGTGTGTCCATCTACTTCATCCCAATTTCACAGCCATCACGGATGCCACGCCCGCCACGGGTCTTCTACCTGGTTTTATGCGACATCGGTCATCGTGGCCCAGTGTTACATGGTAATCAGCGGCGGATTCGGGAAAGGCACGCCCCCCCCCCCCCCAACTCACGGTAGCCTTTGCCTTTTTTCAACAGAAAAAATCCCATAAATTCCTCTCTGCAAATTTGAAAATTCATAGGCGTGAAGCCCCCCCCCCTAAAAGAATTTTCTGGATCCGCCATTGGTAGTAATTTTTGCGGCACACTACGCCGGATTCCCGTGCGCTTTCCCACACTTACCTTTCTCCCTTATCTGTCAATGGGCGCTCCCCCCCCCCCCTAATTCAGAAAAATCAAAACTTTACAATAAAAAAGAATCGGAACATTCGAAGATCAATAATAACGAAAGGAGTAAGAGTTAACAAACTTTATTCTTAGTTTACTTTACAATTTTAATAGGGGGCGTAATTTAGGGGGGGGCAGGGCGGGAAGTAGCCCCCCAAGCAGTGGTGCCCAACCACCCTTTGCCACTATACCTACAGCTCGCCCCCCAGTTTCAGGATTCCTCTCCCCCCCCCAGATCTAGACCTCCCCCTGATTTTTACCCCACCCCCTCCTGATTCAGACGACATCATCCTTCCCACCCGTCATCTCCCTCGCCGAAAGAAGTTTTAAAATCTACTAGTATGAACGTGTCTACATTGGCAACTACCGTTGGCAACGAGAATTTTGCGAACTTCCTTGAAAATTCAGAATCCTCTGTCGATAATTACATGATTAGAGAATGTATAGGCAAGAGTTTGGTTTTGTTAATTTAAATAGGTTAACTCTTAGAATTCATCAGGACAATGAAAATAAAGAAGGAATAGTTGTACTTAGCTTTTTACTATTTCTATCATCTGATGCTGTCACTTTATTCATAATATCAAACACTTCAAAAATAGAATTACTTTTGATACAACTACATGCTACAATCACTTACAATTTCTACCATTGGAAGGATAATTGATTTATTTACTATTTTGGCGGAAGTGGGGGGGGGGGGGTTCTCTAGACTTGCCCGTCTCTAAGTGAAGTCCCCTAGACCTTCCATTGACATTCAAAAAGTTGCCCCTCCGGGCAATTGTTTTGCGGGTGCCCATGTCTTTGTCCATGGTCTCTGAACCAGAAATTGAACGTTCTTCCGGTCTGTGGTTGCCTTCTTTTCTCATAAGTTTAGACACGGCCACCCTGTAAACCCCACAACAAGTTAAAAGTCCGCAATCCGCACCCTCGACCCGCAGCCACTATCAAAAGTAAATTGCCGGTTGACTTGCAGGTACTCTCCTCCTCCTCCCCCAACTTAGATTAGACACAAATAAAAATTTAAAAAAAAAAAAAAAAAAAAAAAAAAAAAAAAAAGTGAAAAATAGAATGTATGCCCCAGCAAAGGGCCCCCTCCACAGTTTTCCAAGAGAGGGAGCGACCCCCTTGCCAGCGTAACTCCGAAAAAATAATTCCAACTGGGGTCCAAGTAACTCAAGTAAGGTCTCAAACTGAATCAGATGGATCCAAAATTTTAACGGCGAGTACCGGTAAGCTTACTCTTTTGATCGGTCCAAACCGGATTGCGATACATCGATTCACTCTCGAGATATCGATTTTTCAAAGGCGCGCGGTATAGGGTCAGAAATCTAAGATTCTCTAAAATCCGCGAATTTCGACTCTCATGGACCTAGCATGCGCCGTGAGAAGTCATATGTGAGTTTTTTGAGTTCACATGAAGTTCATTAAGGGCCCTGACAAATGTCGGACCGATAAAGTCTATATCGGGGGGGGGGGGGCGGGGCCCCAACTCCAGCGTAAGTCTCACGTACAATGTCCTCACTGCGGCCGCGGAGGTCCCATAAGATCCGTTTAAAACTTGGATGGATCTGAATTTTTTCAAGAATTATCTAAAAGCTGAAGCTACCTTCCAATCCAAACCGCAGTGCGCAATCCATCGATTCGTTCTCGAGATATCGATTTTTCAAAGGCGCGCGGTCTTGTCAGATCGACCTTAGAGGGGCGCTGGAGGCTGGAAAAAGGCGAATTTCGTCTCTCACGAACCAGTCGTGTGCCGTATTATATCGGTTCCGCTTTTTTTTCGGGTCCCAATGATGTCCCGAGAGGGCCCAATGCAGTTTCGAGCCAAAAAATATCATCTTAGGGGGGAACTACTCCCCGTTTCAGCGTAACTCTGACAAGAATGTCTAACTGCGGCCGCGAGAGGTCCTGTAAGGTCATTAAATAAACTCGGATGGATCTGAAATTTTCGAGGTTGTCAGTCACAAGCAAGCGCTTTCGATCGGTGCAAACCGAATTGCAATACATCGATTCACTATCGAGATATCGATTTTTCAAAGGCGCACGGTCTTGTCAGATCGAACATTGAAATAAGCTGTGGATACTCTGTATCCGCGAATTTCGTCTCTCATGGACCGTTTAAGCTCCCTTAAAATCGAATGAGCTTTTTTCAAGTTCATATTACGTTCCTTAAGGGCCTTGATGAGTGTCGGATGCCATTGATCAATATTAACATTCATTTTTTAATCTGAGACAAAAAGAGCTGAAACCATAAAGACGAAGAATTTCCATCGTGATGACTTTGGTTCAAGCGAGGAAAATTCTATAGAAGTCCCAAATACTAGACTAGACTTTCCGGCTTGCTAGGATTGGTATTAGAATTTCCTTCCTGATGACTTTGGTTCAGGCGAGAGAAATCTAAAAACGTCCCAAATAACTAAACTAGACTTTGCGGCTTGCTAGGATTGGTATTGCGTCATCCGATTTTAAAGGAACTATCACTATCGAAATCGATTTTCAAAACCACAGTATTCACCTCGCCTCGTGAACAACTGTTTCAACACGCTATAAGTAAATTTTCATTCCCACTTTGACCTATCAAGTTATTTTTACAGCGATCACTGTTATACAAACACAAATGCAGCGTTGCGATTGAATTTGTCGCAGTTTTGTACTATCAATATGGAACTCCACACTTACAATGATTTACGGCCGACACTCATGCTCTCTTTGCTAACACTGTTCCAGTGTTGCAAGTTCCAACTTGTTTTTTATTTTTTTTATTTTTGAAGATACAAAGCAACTACAAATAATTGTATTAAGCGATTTCGATTGTAACATTAAGACAATAGAATAGTAATAACTGGAAGAAAATAAAAATATGGTGAATACTAGGAGTATTCAGTACTTGACCTAGGTAAATAGGTAATGCTGTCTAATTATTATATTTAAGTTTTTAAAATCATTTCCACTCTCGAGATTTTTTTTTTTTTTTTTTTTAAGTAAGTAAGTGGAAAAATTTTCAAGCAAAATGATGCATCTCAATTCTCAATGAATGGAGCTCTTGCAAGGTTTTGCTGTAGGCAAATGGAGTATCAATTCCAATGTAAAATGCTGCGAAGATAACGACGAGACCAGTGGCGTCGCGTGAAATTTGGCAACAATGTATTCTATCCATTTAAACTCATGTAAAATATCGAATTCAGGAGGTGCACAGTGCACAAGGACAATTCGATATATTTAATGAGTTTAAATGGAGCAGTTGCATTGTTGCCAGATGGCACGCGACGCCACTGGACGAGACCATTAAAAAAGTCTAAAACTCACTCCTCACAGAGAAAATTTAACTTGAAATTTCGGGTGGCCACCTTTCATGTATGCACCAACTTCGGATTCGCACCCCCAAACAAAAGAACATAACCTACGAATTTGAACGGTGAGATTGGAGAATTTGCTTTCAAAAAGTAACATTTTAAGGTCCATTTGTACATATTTTGTCGCTAGAAGCACGATGATAACAACAGAGATGTTCTACGTTGCGTAATAAACGAGAAAGACGGCACTTGATTTCATGTCCTGGGACCAAATAGTGTTACGGCTTGACGGTCCTCCGAAAAAAGTTGGATGGTGCGCACGTAAGTATATTTGCGTGTAGTTTATACCCCCCGTAAGTGCTCACCGATCATCTGCGTGCGGGACCGTGAGGACGCAACACTATTTGGTCCCTGTTCTTTTATTTGATGGGGTGCAAAAATTACGTAGTGCACATACACAGGTGCGGTCCATCTAAACTTTGAGTTTAGCTCTCTCTGCGAGGAGTGAATTTTGGACTTTATAAATGGTCTCGTCCTTATTTTTGAAGCATTTTACATCAGAATTGATACGACAATTGTCTATAGCAAAACCTTGCAAGAGCTCCATTCGTGTTTTTTTTTTATCCTATACAATACAATATCGCGCATAGCTTTTTTTAAACCTGCGGTGAAGCGAGCAATTTGGCAGCGTGGCATCCGATCTATTTAAACTCATCATTCCGTTTTTTCCATGGGTTTAAATGGGCAAAATGCAACGTTGATAAATTGCACGCTTTGGTCCCTGGATTCAACATTATGTCACTCAAAAAGCACGGTTGGTCGGTGCTCGTTGTTGAAGAACCTGTCAGTAACTTTAACGCTCGGTAAAGAACGTTTCTCGCAATCGAATACACCTATTTAAAACAAAAAACAAAAACTATACTCATTTTCCCGCTTTAACTCGCATCATAGGAGCGCAATTACCAGCTTATGCATGTTCCTCACTAACAGAGTAAGCCATGAGGCGTGATTTGAGAAGGGGGGCTGGAGAGATCCCCCCTTTCCACAACACGCATTTTTTTTTTTTTTTTTTTTTTTTTTTTTTTTTTTTTTTTTTTTTTTTTTTTTTAAACAAATCCAATTTTTGAGAAGAATTCGTAGGATTTTTTTTAAAAGATTTTTTGGAATTGTTAGGAAGTTAGCTCCCCCCCTTCGAGGCGAAGCTTTTGGAAGGTAAATTTGCCCCCACCCCCTCCAAAACTTTTGAATTTACGCCCCTGAGACCGAAAAATGTTGGTCCAAAATGGTCACTCAACTTAGGTGGATGGTGAGGACTCGAGCATGCTAGTATATAGCTTTGGACCTGACTATACATCTTGGAGGAGTGCCATTTCGGACTAACATTTTTCGGCCCCTGGAATAAGCTATAGATACGTCCTACTCCTGCAAACAAAAAAAAAAAAAAAAAAAAAAAAAAAATCTAAAAAAAATTATCTTCTATAATTCTCGTGTAATAATTTTGACTCTGTTTTAGTTGAGCCTTGCAGCGTAGCTTGAAAAATTTATACAAAGGAAGAAGGAAGCAGGAGAAATCGTCATTCTATATCATCTCTCATTACGAGGACTTTCACTTGAGTGTGGGTAGTTTTGGCGGAAATTAAAACAAGGAGCCAGGAGATAAAACCTGCGCCGCCTCGACAATATTTAGAGTCCGGCGCGGTGCGGTGCTTCAAAACTGGTATGCGAGAAAAACTTGAACTACAAAAGTACGCTTGAAATAGTTAATTAGAAACGGTCAAACGTGACTATTGTTGTATTACGTGCGCATGCGCGTAGAACTAAAAGCTTCCATGAGTTTGGGTCTAATAAACTTTTTGATATCAATCTACATCTTTTGAGTATTAATGCACTTTCATCTTGACGTGCGGGAGGTCTCCCGTTTTAAAATTTCTTCCTCGCTTTAATTTACTCACTATCGGTCTCAAAGGTAAGTTCCAGTCTATGACACTAAAAAAAAAAAAAAAAAAAACAAAAAATCTTGGCGCAAGTGTTTTAGAGTGGCTATTTGGACACAGAATTCAAATATAACTATCCAGGTGAGAAAATTTTGCTTGTTTCTATCATAAGACCGTTTCTTTATCGTGCAAATCCTTCTAAAAGAAACAGCTACATCTATGTTTTTGTGTCCAGATAGCCACTTTAAAACAATTGGTTTTTCGTTGAAAACCAATTTCAAATTGATTTGTCACAATTCAAAGTTATCTGTGAAAAATACATTTAATTGCCATCGAAAGGTTTGACGATTACCGATTACTCAGTAATCGTGTAATCGATTACACTCCTATTTGCCCAACTCTGGACCAGG